>CP092863.1:25711086-25779143 GCA_030710605.1 Cordylochernes scorpioides
GATCCTACAATTGTTCTTAAGTCAATTACTAAATCTACAGATATTAAGGAATTGCCTTCGATTTTATGCAATATGCAGATTTAGATCATGATATTGTTACTTTGGATTAGAATAGACTTATTCTTGTTTTTTTTTTTTGGTCAATGTTCAAATTAAAAATTCTACAACAAAACACGCGGAAAAGCAATTTGGTTAATAATGAAATAAGGGAATTTATTTCAAAAGAAAAATATGATATGATTATAGTTCAAGAACCATATAGTATAAATAATGAAGTAATCTTTAATATGCGTTCAAAAATATATTATGCAAATATACCGGGAGTTCCAATATATACCGCAACAATCGTTACAAACCCTTTCTTACCATGTAAATTAATTAAAGAGTTTTCAAATTCATTTGCAACCACTATATCAGTACAAACTACTAAACGGCAAATTATTCTTTCAAATATTTATATACACCCTAATAAAATGGATACCTGTCATGTTCAATTCCTTGATAAATTAATTAAAAATTTTAACACAAATCCATTGATTTTAGCTGGAGATTTTAACGCTCGAAGTCAGATGTGGTTTGATAATATTATTAATCAAAACGGTAGAAGACTTCAACCTATAATTGATTTTCACAATATGCTCATACATAACAATCGAAACAAAACATGTCGAGGATTAAGTATAATAGACCTTACTATTACTAATAGTCATGCTCATGTACTTGTTAATGGATGGAAAACGTTAAATCTTTCGCAAATCACAGACCATCACGCAATCTCATTCGACATTAGTCTGGAAACAGAAAGTTTATTACATGAAAATAATTCTACATGGTATTTTCAAGAAAAAAGAGCCAATTGGCAAAAATATGAGCAGGCAATCAATGTGTCTAGGATAAATGAGGCAATGATGAAATTAGGTAAAATAGTAAATAAAAACGAGATATAAACTGTGTAGTTTCTCTCATAACTGACATATTAATTGAAGCTGCATATGCATATCTACGATTAAAACCAAAATATTTAAATAATAATCCATTTAATTGGTGGACGGATGAACTGGAACTTTTTAAAAATCATTTTAAATATGTTCGAAATCTATATTATCGGGGTAAACGGTCTAATAGACAGCTAGTTGATGAAAAAATGTATAAAGAAATACGAAATAAGTATATGAATATTATTGAAAAAACAAGAAATGTAAGCTGGAGGGTATTCCCGGAGGAAGTTGAAAATACATCTCCTTTTGGTAATACTTACAAAACTTTTAAACAAAAAATTTCTCCTAGGTCTTTTGATTTACCAATTCTAGATGTATCTCAAGATGTGCTCGAATCAGAAATGAAAAATCTTTTATCTTCTCTATTTCCGAATGACTGTCAATCTTCTGACACAAACTATCATAAATTAATCAGAGACAAGAGTTATACTTTTTCTAATGATAAAATAATTTATTTTGATAATATTCAAATCTGTTCAATAATTAAAAAACTTAAAAATGGCAAGGCTCCAGGAATAGATCATATAAGCAATCAGATGATCAAAACGGCAGTTCATCATATATATCCTGTGTTAACAAAATTGTTCAATGCTTGTATGGGACTTAATTATTATCCGGAGGCCTGTAGAAAGGCAGCAGTAATGATTATAAAAAAACCTAATAAAGAAAATTATAAAGATCCGAAAGCCTACCGCCCTATAAGCTTGTCTTCTAATTTAGGTAAAATATTTGAAAGTCTAATCCATATTGAACTTTTAAATCATATTAATAGTAATAATGTTATGCATCCTGCTCAACATGGATTTACACAAGAAAAATCAACAATCTCTGCTTTACAAGAAATAACTAAATTAAGTCTTCTGAAAAGAGAAACAGAAAATACGGCAATAGTAACAGCGGACATCAGCGGAGCTTTCGACAACGCATGGCATCCAGCAATCTCCAACAATTGGACAAGGCAAATTTTCCAGCGGTACTTATAAAAATAATTAATTCTTACTTTGAAGACCGGAGTGTAGAGTTTAAATATACTAATGTTAAGTGTATAAAAAAGATAAATAAGGGATGTCCCCAGGGTGGTATTATTTCTCCTATTCTTTGGAATATATTACTTAATGATTTCAACTTATCTTTTAACGAAAGTTTTGCTAGAGTAATTGCTTTCGCGGACGATGTGACATTTGTGGTATGGAGTTCAAACATCTATGATCTTCAGTATAATATTACCAAATGTTTAATAAAAATCAAAGCATGGTGTGAAAAGGTAAAACTTTCACTAAGTCCAAACAAAACAGGTATATTCTATCTACATAACTATGAAAAATTGCCCATTAATTTTGATGGAAAAATAATTCAACCATCAGAAACTGTTAAAATTTTGGGAGTTGTTTTTAAAAATCATAGACAAAGGAATAAGATTAATTTTGGAACACATGTTGACAATATAATTATGAAAGCTACGAAACTTAAGAATATATTATTCTCATTATGTGCACGTACTTGGGGCATTGATACTCGACGTAGATTGATCTTATATAAAGCTATGATACGCTCTACAATAAGCTATGCATCAAATATTTGGTTTCCTTTTATCACTGCAGCAAAAAGATCCAAGTTGAATTCTATACAATATCAAATTCTTATTAGATGCATTCATGCTTATAGGACTTCATCTTCTTACATCACACATATACTAGCGAAAACCCCTTTACTGTCCGATTATCTTGAATTATTACAAACAAAGTATAATATGACAAATTCTCTCACAGATCGAACACTCAAAAAACCCCTTCGAAAAGAATTAAACAAACTATATATGGATCTAAAATTTAAGTTTTATCTTTCTCAATCTAATGAACTGTTCAAGAAATTCTTTCCAATTGCTGTCCCAAATTTCATTTCTTCTGATAAATTCACTACTTTATTCTTAACTGGCAAAGGACCCTTCTTAAGTTTCCTATTCAAACTGAATGCTATCAATGATCCAACATGTGAATGCCGCTTAGATGTTGAATCACCAGAGCATCTTCTTTTATCTTGCCCTCTGACTAATCAAATTGTATGTAAATACTTTGAAACATTACCAAATTCTCTTTGTGTATATACTATATCTTATGAGAACTTTGTTAAGTTTAGAACTATTTGTACAATAATTTACAAAACAATACTAATCCATCGTGTAAATAATTAATCATATATATATAAATAATACTAGCACAGCACAATAGTCCTTTGGACTTCGTGCTTTTGTAACAATAAATAAATAAATAAAATAATAAATAAATAAATAAACAAAAATGAATAAAAAATAAAAAATAAATAAAAAATAAAAAATTAGTTATTATTGAGAGAAATTATAAAAAGTTGATTTAATAAATGGTTACTTCCATTTATTTTTTAAAAAGTATTTTATAATTGATATACTGTTGAAGTATTTTACTTGTTTAATACCAAATTTGTTTTTAATAAATTCCATGTTTAAATTTTTAATATCTTCTATGAAATTTTCTAATATATTATTTATTCTATAAAATCTTAGAAACTGACCAAAATATATAACTTTGCAGCAGTTTAATGATATATTAGAATTTATATTGCAGTATTTTATAATATTGAAATTATAATTACTTTTTTTATTATAAATTTTAATAGCATTATTTGTAAGGTTTATATTTAGGTCTAAAAAGTTAACTTTTTTGTTTCTATTATTTTTTTCATTGTTCTTAAGTTTCAAGTATTTAGGATATATTTCAGGTATTATGTTTTTAAACTGTGGATTTTTAAATATTATGATGTCATCTACATAACGGAACATTTGCCAATTAACATTATTTTGTAGAAAGTATTCTCTTTCGTACCAGAATAGTATTAGGTTGGCTAATAAAGGACTTGGAGAAGTTCCCATGGGAACGCCTTCGGATTGAATATATATTTTATTTTTAAATTCTATATAATTAAAATTTGAAAATGTTTCCAGTAGAGTTTTTGCTGTTTTAAGATCTAATTTAATTGTTTTATATCTGTTATGAATAATTTTAATGTGGAAAGTTTTGTCATTAATGAATTCGTTAAATAAATTGGTTATTTTATTATTTAGATCTCTTAAATTTATTTTAGGATATAGGTCCTCAAAATCAAATGTGTGTACTGAATCAATGTTTGTCCAATTGTTCATTAAATAGTTAATGATTTTTTTATTTGAGTCGATAAATTTATAACTATATTTATTAGTTAATTTATTTATAATAAATTGTTGTGTTGAAGCTAATTGTATATCAATGTTTTTTATAACTGAATTTATACCAGATGTGATTGTTCTGAAAGAAATTGTTTTTTTGTGTAGTTTAGGAATTATATAGAATTTTGGTATGTTTGGATTTTTGTTGAGTTATAAATCTTTAGTGAATTTTCCACGTTTTTGATGTCTTTTTTTGATTTTTGTGGCTGTAGTTCTAGCAAAAGTGTATTTATTATTATTATCAATTTCCTTTTTTAGAATATCGTGGTATAGATTTTTACAAATTATAGATAAATTATTGGGACATTTATCTATAGGAGTGATAATAAAGTCCTTCTGTAATTTAATTATATTTTCTTTAAAAGAAGGAATATCTGAATTAGGTTTTGTGTATTTAAGTGTATTATTATAATAATTTATAATTTCCTTTTTAATATTATGTTTCCATTCCAGAAAAGTAAATTCTGGAATACTGTATTTTATACTAGTTTTATTTATGAAAATGTCTATATCTTTTAATATAGATTTAATTGTATTATTATAATTGTGTTTAATTTGAGGTATATATTTATACCCTTTATTTAAAATATCTTGATATTCTGGATTTAAAAAAGAAAAATTGCTAGTTAATAAATGACCTGAGAGCTTATATCTATCAATATAGTTGTTGCAATTACATTTAATTTTTTTAAAATTTGCCAAATTATTAATAAATTAGTTATAATTGCAAACTAAACTACCTATATTTTTGTTGTATCTCCAGATTGTTTTAAAATTTAAATTTTTTATAGGGAAAAGATTATTGATGTTTTGGTTATTAAAAATATCATTAAATTTAATATGATTAAATAAATTGTTATTAAATTTAATGATAATATTAATGTTATTAGTAGATTGTTTAATTTTTCTGTATTTAAAGATGTCGTGTGTGATATCTATTAATCTGTTAGTCAGATTATGAATTTTAATATATTCTATAAGTTTGATAAATTTATTATTATTTAGTTTAAATAATGTTTTAATAAATTTATCGACGAAGGTTTTATTATACATTTGTTTTGGGTCCAGTAATTCTTCAAATTCAATGTAACCTAATTTATTGGTAGTTTTACCTCTAGTTTTATTAGGTTTAGTTTTAAATTCATTTTTTTTTTGTATTTGCAGCTGATTTCATAAGTTGAAATTTCTTCTGTTTGTGGTTTGTATGTGTAGTTTAATTCGTCATTAATTTTCACAAGAATTTTAAAGTAATATTGTATAGAATTCATTTTTTTTATTTAATCTCCAATTCCTGGGGAGGAAAATGGAAATTAAATATTAATGAATTTTCAAAATTAATAGCTTTTTTAATCATCTAATAATTTACCTTTTTAAAGGAAAATTAAAAGATAAATAATAATTGAATCAATATATTAAAATAACTAACTGTAAAGATTATAAAGATTGGCTTTCTTCCCTTAACTATTTTCTTTCTTCTTCAGTTGAATTATTATTCTGAAATTGCTTAGAAAACAATCTATTTCTGAAGGGAGGAACACGGGTCCCCCCCCCCCGCAACAGATGTTATCCAGAAATAGCTGTTTACAGAGGAACGCGTCACAGACGAGGTAGGTAACATTTAGAATTTCTTAACACTTATGTTTTTTGGATCTTTTTATATAAATGTTTCACTAAAACAACTTAATATTAACACATATAATCCGGTCTAAGAGAGATATATGATATAATAGAGCAGGGGTGAAATATCAGCTGGATTTCTATTTGATAATCCCCGATCCAGCATATCTCTCTTTCCATTAATTAATTCATTTTAATTTTTTTTTTGTATATGTCTGGTCTACCATTAGGGTTTCAAATCATAATAACCAAATTTATAACAAAAGTTAATTCATATTATAGATATTTCACTAAATACAACTAGATATATTCATTATATAAAATTAAAAAATATATAAAAATCTTTAAAAAAAAGATAAAATATAAAATTATAAAAATATATATATATATGTAGTATATTTTGAGTGAGTTCACAACCTTCTAATATTTTATTGTAACCCATCCCTATATAAAACTATGTATCAACCTTGTAAGATGTATCACAATAAAGCAAAGAGGGAGGTAGACCAACGACGCTATAGAACAAACGTACAGGTATTATGATAATGAATCACATCCGCCCAGGTGGCCGGCCAAGGTCAGACTATAGAAACCAAAACCAATCTATTGAAACCAAAACCTGAGATGAAAGGCTAGACACCGAGGCGCGCCGTTACGCCTGAGCAAACAAACAGCTCGACCAGCAGCCAATGGGAGTCAAGGCCAGAGTAGACGGTTGAGGGTTGCTATATATAGGGGTCGTTAGAAAGTTTCGACAGATAGATAGTTGGTTAGTTGTTTCAGAGCGACGCCTTTACGGTCGGATCTTTCACTCACCCCTATCCGCGATGTAGGGCATCCGTGACGCCCGTGGTCCGACTGACTTCGTCGCGTGGTCTACCTCTACCTTATTGGAGTTACCATCTAGACCTGCCTCTGTCTCTTTGCTGTCCCAGTGCGGGAATCCCATCACGCACCCACTACCACGACTGCCCAGCACATTCCACATCGGGTTTACTACAGAACCCGTTAAAGTCGACAGGATAACTGAGGACAGCAGCAAGCAGAGGATGACGGAGGTCGAAGACGAACACGTCGCGGATGCCCTCTCCAACATGCAGCCCCACTACGAAGACCTAGTAGGCCGACTAGCAGACGCCATTCGGGGACTAGCCGTACCTCGTGCGGAGGAAGCCCTCATCTCCTCGTTCGACAGATCCCACGCAACAAGCAGCCTTCTTCCATACAGCCATCTCCAGAGATCAACTCCAGCCAGCATCAACCATTTCAAGGTACTTTAAACTTTGTTTCTGCCAATTTCCCCATAAATTTTATTCTTATATTTTCACTTTAAGCATTTTAAAATCAATTATAAACTTTTTTATATCATTTTTATTCAATTTTTAAAACTTTCATACTCTCATTTATCATTTTTACTTTATTTAATCAAATTAAGTCGAGTTCAATCACCGACAGCAGCGCAGCTCTTGAGACACCATCTCTTTTTAACCTCTCTCAGAAAAAATTTTTCTTTCCCATATTCTCCCATTAACTACCTCTCCTTCAATCTTCACGCCTTTTGCCCATCTGATCTAATGCTACTTACAGAGCATCTTGAGATCGCTGAACCCTGAAAACAATACTTCGCTTCTAAGCTCGTATTGCAGGGCAGGACTCCTGAGATGTCCTTTGCAGAAACCAATTCAGACCTTCTTCCTCTATTCCTCACTGCGTCATTACCTATCGCAACCTTTTGCTTAAGTCAATATTCTTTTATATTTTAATTTTACTTTTATTACCTCTACTTCTCCTCCTTCCTGTATTGCATCCCTGAAACTATGTTGTAAATACTAAAGGCACCTTAAGTAACAAAAAACTGAAACTAGTATACCAACTTTCCCAAATATTTATTTTCGCTATTGTGTGTGTTTACTTTAAATTTATCCTTCCTATGTACTCCTCTTATTTATTTTTTGTAATTTTATAATATTATATCAGTGTGTCACCACTACTCCCCTTTATCTTTATTTTTTATTCTAGTAACTAATTCGTGCCCCAAATTATTTCACATTTAATAGATTTGCTAACTTTTCTCTCATTTATTGTAAATAGACTTACAGTTTACCTAGTTTTGTGGTATTGGGCTTTGTTTTTTGACTTACAGATGTGGATAAGACATTTCACTATTAATCGATAATATCATTTTGTTTATTAATGTCTTCAACTACCAATCAACCCTTTATATATTATTACCTTTAATATTTTTATTTTATTTTAAATTTTTTTCAACATGTTTAGACCTAGCATTTTACAACTTCAACTATTTTAGGCACCATTTTAAAGAACCAACACCTAACAATATTTATAATATTTCTTAAACAAATAAAACATTTATCATTTTATCTTTGTTAATAGATTTTCAAAATGTTATTTTTGACGCTTCCCTTATAACCTCTAACTCTATCCCATGAACCTTTCCTCCCAACTTTTTACATCCATCAAGAGGTTATTGTTCGTCAGCCATTTTCTTTTTTTTTTATTGATTAAACTAACTAGAAGACCCTTCCTCGCTGTACATTTCCCAACAGTGAGCTCAGGAGACCCAGTTAGGTTTTATTTTTTTTTCTCTCATCGTCTGGCTCATCATTTTTTCATTTTTCAACTTTTTCTTTTCACCACACAAGCCGGACACAATCAAAATTGACAGCAATAATTCTCTTACACCCACCTCTCCTTTTCCGCATCCTTCAAACCTCCTCCAACCTTCCAAGGGATTCCAGTTCGCCGAACATTTTTTTTTTCATTGATTAATCCGACTGGAACAATCCTTCCTCGTTATACCATTCCCAATAATGAGTTCAGGATATCCAGCGCGATCTTTTTAGTTTTTTTTTCTCATCGCCCGACTCATCATATCAATTCACCATTTTTCAACTTTTCAATTTTTTCTTCATAATTCAACCGGGCACAATCATTATGGACAACAGGAATCCCTTTTACCTCTACCTCTCCCTTTTACCCCATCAATCTTCCCACTTCTTTTCACTATCTGAGCTAATGATGCAGACGGAATATCTTGGGCCTTCTGTTAATGAAAACAATGCCTCACTTAAACAAGTTCGCATTGCATTGCAGAATGCTTGGGATACTACTTTGCAGAAACATGCTCAGATACTCCTTTTCCCTTTTCAACCTTAGCGTCACATTATATGTTCAACCAATAAACTAACTTTTTCTCCGCTCATATTTTATGCAATAAGATATTTTTACTTGTACGAATCATTTTACCATATTTACCATTTTGTATTATATACTTCCCCTTAATTTTTTATCATTCATTTTGTGCGTTTTATTTTTATAACCTTGATTTATATTTCATTGATACACCACCATTACCACATCTTTCTCTGTTTAACTTATAACTTTTTAATAATTTTAACTAATTTGTATGCAAATTATTTCTTTTTTTTTTATAATAGGTTTGTTAGGTCATCACTCATTACATGTCATTCCCCCAACCAAACCTTCATCACCGGGGACACATTCTTTAGTATATTTTGAGTGAGTTCACAACCTTCTAATATTTTATTGTAATCCCATCCCTATATAAAACTATGTATCAACCTTGTAAGATGTATCACAATAAAGCAAAGAGGGAGGTAGACCAACGACGCCATAAACCAAACGTACAGGTATTATGATAATGAATCACATCCGCCCAGGTGGCCGGCCAAGGTCAGACTATAGAAACCAAAACCAATCTATCGAAACCAAAACCTGAGATGAAAGGCTAGACACCGAGGCGCGCCGTTACGCCTGAGCAAACAAACAGCTCGACCAGCAGCCAATGGGAGTCAAGGCCAGAGTAGACGGTTGAGGGTTGCTATATATAGGGGTCGTTAGAAAGTTTCGACAGATAGATAGTTGGTTAGTTGTTTCAGAGCGACGCCGTTACGGTCGGATCTTTCACTCACCCCTATCCGCGATGTAGGGCATCCGTGACGCCCGTGGTCCGACTGACTTCGTCGCGTGGTCTACCTCTACCTTATTGGAGTTACCATCTAGACCTGCCTCTGTCTCTTTGCTGTCCCAGTGCGGGAATCCCATCACGCACCCACTACCACGACTGCCCAGCACATTCCACATCGGGTTTACTACATATATTTATATACTAACAATCTTATCTACCTTCTTTACAAAAAAAAATATTTTTTGTTATTATTAGTTTGATTATAAGTGTATGGTTCTCTCTTTCTCTCTTTTCTCTAACTACTAAAATTTATAATATTAAATATATTCTCACTTCTATTATTCTATATACAAATTAGAGTATGTCTAAATGACGTGTAAAAGCCGATGCAAAAGACGTTACGTTGTTAAATTTTATTGTTATTAATTATAAATATATAATTAATTTAATATAGAATCACTATTATATTTTTTATTATATAGTTTTTACACTATATTAATTCATATGAGCTTGCTCTATGATATATTTTTATATTTAATATAATATACAAATTAAATTATATTAGAAATTCTAATATAACTAAAAATCCATACAGATTTTAATTATCTTTTATTATTTGATTATGAAAAAGTAAATTATAAAAGTAATTTTAGAAAAAATAACTTCAGAACTTTTGTTTTTTCAGTGTTTAGTTAGTTTAAAGATGTTTTTTAATAGTTATTCTTAATAACATAACAGATAATAAACAGTAATATCTATATTTTTATAGATTAATTATTAAATTTAATACAAATTTAATCACTACAAAAACATTTAAGAAAAATATATTTTAAAAAAATTTCATAAGAATAACAAACTAAAAAACTAAAAAAAACTACAAACATATTAGGGTTAGCACCTCTCTTATGTTAATTAAAACTCGCTAAAAATTGCCTAAGAAAGAATTGTCAAACTTGTCCCTCTCTTAAGAACCATGACACATTTCAAACGACTAGTTGTAAATTAGTAAATACTATTTATAAATTAACATGCCAAATTTGTCAACTATCATATATAGGACAAACATGTAATCCATTAAATATACGAATAAACCTACATAGAAACCACGCCAAAAAATCAATTGGTAATATATATGAAAGAACACAATCAATTACATACTTTTAACAACTTTAAGATAGAAATACTAGACATATGTCAAAACAAAAAACAACGACTATTATTAGAAAACAACTGCATTTATAAACACAACACATTATTCCCTTATGGACTTAATGACGAATTAAACTACACATACAAACCACAAACAGAAGAAATTTCAATTTATGAAATCAGCTACAAATTTAAAAAAAATGAATTTAAAACTAAACCTAATAAAACTAGAGGTAAAACTACCAATAAATTAGGTTACATTGAATTTGAAGAATTACTGGACCCAAAACAAATGTATACTAACAACTTCGTCGATAAATTTATTAAAACATTATTTAAACTAAATAATAATAAATTTATCAAACTTATAGAATATATTAAAATTCATAATCTGACTAACAGATTAATAGATATCACACACGACATCTTTAAATACAGAAAAATTAAACAATCTACTAATAACATTTATATTATCATTAAATTTAATAAAAATTTATTTAATCATATTAAATTTAATGATATTTTTAATAACCAAAACATCAATAATCTTTTCCCTATAAAAAATTTAAATTTTAAAACAATCTGGAGATACAACAAAAATATAGGTGGTTTAGTTTGCAATTATAACCAATTTATTAATAATTTGGCAAATTTTAAAAAAATTAAATGTAATAGCAACAACTATATAGATAGATATAAGCTCTCAGGTCATATATTAACTAGCAATTTTTCTTTTTTAAATCCAGAATATCAAGATATTTTAAATAAGGGGTATAAATATATACCTCAAATTAAACACAATTATAATAATACAATTAAATCTATATTAAAAGATATAGACATTTTCATAAATAAAACTAGTATAAAATACAGTATTCCAGAATTTACTTTTCTGGAATGGAAACATAATATTAAAAAGGAAATTATAAATTATTATAATAATACACTTAAATACACAAAACCTAATTCAGATATTCCTTCTTTTAAAGAAAATATAATTAAATTACAGAAGGACTTTATTATCACTCCTATAGATAAATGTCCCAATAATTTATCTATAATTTGTGAAAATCTATACCACGATATTCTAAAAAGGAAATTGATAATAATAATAAATACACTTTTGCTAGAACTGCAGCCACAAAAATAAAAAAAGACATCAAAAACGTGGAAAATTCACTAAAGATTTATAACTACAACAAAAATCCAAACATACCAAAAATTCTATATAATTCCTTAACTACACAAAAAACCAATTTCTTTCAGAACAATCACATCTGGTATAAATTCAGTTATAAAAAACATTGATATACAATTAGCTTCAACACTACAATTTATTATAAATAAATTAACTAATAAATATAATTATAAATTTATCGACTCAAATTAAAAAATCATTAACTATTTAATAACCAATTGGACAAACATTGATTCAGTACACACATTTGATTTTGAGGACCTATATTCTAAAATAAATTTAAGAGATCTAAATAATAAAATAACCAATTTATTTAACGAATTCATTAATGACAAAACTTTCCACGTTAAAATTATTCATAACAGATATAAAACAATTAAATTAGATCTTAAAACAGCAAAAACTCTACTGGAAACATTTTCAAATTTTAATTATATTGAATTTAAAAATAAAATATATATTCAATTAGAAGGCGTTCCCATGGGAACTTCTTCAAGTCCTTTATTAGCCAACCTAATACTATTCTGGTACGAAAGAGAATACTTTCTACAAAATAATGTTAATTGGCAAATGTTCCGTTATGTAGATGACATCATAATATTTTATAATCCACAGTTTAAAAACATAATACCTAAAATATATCCTAAATACTTGAAACTTAAGAACAATGAAAAAATTAATAGAAACAAAAAAGTTAACTTTTTAGACCTAAATATTGTTGCACCAAGTTGCGGCTTGGCAGACTCTTCAGCCTTGATTCTCTCCTCAGACGTGTCTTGCATCTTACCCGAACGTGTTTCAACAGCTTTCGTTTTAGTAGCCTCCAGAATAATTTATTTATTTTCTCACATCAAAGAGAGCAGTGAAGTCACACGTGTACCTAAATACAAATGATGATAATCTAAATAATCTGTTTTAAATAAATATCATAGAATATAAAAATAAATAAATATATAATTTAAATTTCAAATATATTAAAAATAATATAAGAAATACGCCATTAATCATGATGTAACACTTACCCCTCTCCAGAGGTCGTCACGTCCTCGTGATTGACCTCATCAATTCTTTCAAAATAGGGTTTGATTCTTGAGACATGGACAATCAATGGGTCTTGGCCAGGATTATCTTTTGGTTCAATTAAGTAATTTACATTGGACAGCTTCTTTAATATTCTATATGGGCCAAAATATTTTCTCAGTAGTTTCTCTCACTTTCCTATTTTCCTAATTGGTGTCCAAACTTCTACTAATTCTCCTGGTTCGTAGCTTCTTTCCATGTGTTTCTTGTCATAGTTCTTTTTCATTCTTTCTTGAGTCTTTATTGTGTTGTTAATAACGAATTTTCTTGTTCTGTTTATTTTGTCTAAGTGATGTTTTATGTATTCATCATAATCATCCTTGTCAATGTCCACCGAGATATTCCTGTCGTCCAAAAGAGACGTGGGTTCTCTTCCAAACATCAGGAAAAAGGGAGAATATCCTGTGGTTTCCTGAATTGTAGTATTGTAAGCGTGAGTGATGAATGGGAGTATTTCGTCCCAATTCTTCTGATCAGTGTTCACATACATACTGAGCATATTGATCAATGTTCTATTTAACCGCTCTGTCAATCCATTAGTCTGGGGATGATAGCTCGTTGTGAAGCAATGTTTAATCTTGCACGTTTTCATCACCTCTTTCATTAAATTACTGGTAAATTGAGAGCCTCTGTCACTAATAAGATATTGTGGGGCTCCGTGCCGGAGAAAAATATCCTCTACTAGAAATTTAGAAACTTCTTTCACTGTTGCTTCCGAGACTGCTCTTGTTTCTGCATATCTAGTGTAGTAGTCCGTCAGCACGATTATCAATTTTTCCTGTTTTTCGTAGATGGCAGTGGACCAACAAAGTCAATTCCAATTCTTTCGAAAGGAAAGTTGGCTGGGGGGATGGGCTGTAGTAGTCCAGAAGGTAATTGGTTTGAGCCTTTCCTACTTTGGCAAAGGTGACACGTCTTAACGAATTCTGAGACATCCTTTAGCATGGATGGCCAAAAGTATTTACTCTTTATTCGGTACATGGTTCTGGCGACGCCCAGATGGCCATTCGACATATGATTGTGATATTCTTTCATAATTTCTCTCTTTTTCTTCTCTGGAACCACAAGCAACCACGCCCTGCCTTCAGGGTTCGGGTTTTTCTTAAAGAGGCATCCATCTTATTCTTTAAAGTTTTGCGCAATTGATCGCCTGCTTCCATTAAGGTCTTTCTTAACACTTTCGATAAATTTATCCTCTTCGTCTGTTATTTGATTTAAAAATAGCCTTTCAAAATCCTCATCCCAATCAGTTTCTGGTAAGGGTCCCCTAGATAAGCCATCGGCGTCCAGATGCTTCTTTCCTGATTTATGTATTATATCGAAGTCATATTCTTGAATTTTCAATGCCCATCTTGCCAATCGACCTGTTGGATCCTTCAAGTTTTTGAGCCAGCATAAGGCGTGATGGTCTGTTACTATTTTAAAGTGTCTTCCATAAAGGTAGGGTCGTAATTTTGACATTGACCAGACAACGGCCAGACATTCTTTTTCAGTGGTTGAATAACTTTGCTCCGCTTTACTCAGGGTACGACTCAAATATGAGATCACCTTCTCTTCACCACCGATGTCTTGGACAAGAGTTGCACCTATGCCGATGTTGGACGCATCAGTATGAATATAAGTAGGCGCATTTGGATTGAAGTGTCCTAAGATTGGTGGACTTATAATAGTGCTGTTTTTAGGGTTTGAAACGCTTCCTCTTGCCTTTCTGTCCAGGTAAATGATACACTTTTTTTAATAAGGTTGGTCAAAAGGTCAGCAATTTTTGAGAAATCTTTGATAAATTTTCTATAATATGAGCACATTCCCAAAAATGATTGTACTTATTTGACCTTTGTGGGCCGAGGAAAATTTCTGATAGCTTTGATGTTATGTTCCGCGGGTTTTATACCATGTTTGCTCGTTATATAGCCGAGAATCTCCAATTCTTCAAAAACAATTCGGCATTTTTTTGTCGTTTAATCTTAAATTAGATTCACGAAAACATCTAAAAACAGCTTCGAGTCTTTTGAGGTGCGTTGGAAAATCCGGGCTATATATGATAACATCATCCAGATAACACAAACAAATTTGCCATCTCAGATTTCCAAGCATATTCTCCATATTTCTCTCAAAGGTAGCAGGCGCGTTACAAAGTCCAAAAGGCATCACGTTGAATTCATATAACCCATGTGCCGTAGTGAAAGCCGTCTTCTCTTTGTCTCTCTCTTCAATTTCGACTTGCCAATATCCCGATTTGAGATCTATTGCTGAGAAGTACTTGGATCCTTGGAGAGAATCCATTACATCATCAATTCTTGGGATTGGATAAACATCCTTCACTGTTACTTCATTTAATTTCCTGTAATCCACACAAAATCTGTATTTGCCATCTCGTTTTTTGACCAATATAACGGGAAAGGACCAGGGACTTGAAGATGGTCTAATTATTCCTTCTTCAAGCACCTCGTCTATTTGATCCTTTATGATGGTTCGCTCCTTAGTACTTACCCTGTAAGGCTTGTGCTTTATCGGTTTTGCGTCTTCTGTATGAATCTGATGTTTTGCCAAATTGGTCCTGCCTAACCTCGATGAGAACAAATCAGTATGCTTGGCCAAAATTTGTTTTAACCTCTCTTGTTCTTTAAATGATAAATTTTTGTTTATTTGAAATTGTATTTCGTCATTTTCATTTTGCTTCTCTATATTCTCTATAAAATTTACCTCTGCAGGAAGACTTCCATAAGCCAATGTTTGGTCTTTCATGATTTTTAAAGGTCGAGGATAAGGGTTCGTTATCCAGATATGAGTTTTCTTATCCGTGACAGTAAGCAAACTTCTTGCCAATCGAAGACCATTTGTTTGAGTCATTTTGTTGTTCTCTTCGATGACATATTCCCCATCCTCTGCTTCTATTGAGGCCCTAATCAATTTAATAGATAGTTTAGGTATAACGGTATCTGTAGTGCTCTTTATTTTTTTTAGGTCATAATTGCTTACGTCATGATTACTCTTCAAATTTTATTTTATCGTTTCTGGTTTACAATCAATTTTAGCATTCATTTTTTAAAGGAAATCTCGTCCAAGAATAAGAGTTCGTAGATGCGCGTCCATTACTACAAATTCGTGGGATAATTCAGTGTCATCAATTTTTAAATCTAAAATAATGCTACCTACCATATCTAATTTTTTCCCATCGGGTCCTGAACATGTTTTAGTGAGACTATTTATTTCACGGCCAGCAAAAAGTGCTGTCCTTAGGTCGACCACTGAAAGATCGGCGCCTGTATCAATCAAAGCTTCGCATAACCCTATCTTGTCCACATTAATATTAATTTTGTACCTAGGGTCCAACTTTCTAATTCCATTTATGGTCGACTTGCTTTGATTGAAGGAATCAGGCGCCACACTTAGTTTAAATCTTCCAACACGGAATATCTATTCCGTGTAGGAATATTCGTTTGTGTGTCATTACAAACATCCGAATAGAGGCGAGGCCGTGTATAATCTTTTCTTTCGTCCATTTGAAGATTTTCTTGACTCTTGTCTTGGGAAACTGAGGGGTCCTCTTCTACGATCCTCACAAACTTGACTCTGCAATACCGCGCTACGTGTCCTGGCTTGTTACACTTGAAACATATTGGTCTCCCGTCTTCTGTCCTATTCCTATTTGAATTTGAATTCTTATTGTATGTTTTACTTGGGTAGACCGGTTTTGGCTCAGGATTGGGAGTGTAAGATCGTCTAGGGGCAGATACCTGGGGCAGAGGCTTGTTCTGGTAGTACCTCGGAGTGGGGGCCTGGGGCTTGGAGGTGTTCTGGTAGTACCTCGGAGCGGGGGCCTGGGGCTTGGAGGTGTTCTGATATGGTCTTCTGAACGACGTAGCATTCTTTTATTGCTCTTGATGATGGGGACGAGGAGAGCGTGGTCCAATATACAGAGCTCTTGATTTTTCTGCACGTTCTTGGTAATTCTTTTCGAACAAATCCAGTTTTTACAAATTTCTAGAAGTTCATTGGTATTTTTAGGAGGGTTTAGGTGAAGGGCAAAAGAGTATTCTTTCTTTAACCCTCCAATAACCCAGTTTATTTTAGTCTCTTCTTCCATTTGGGGGTCGACCTTGTTGCACAGTACAAGGATATCCTCTGCGAACCTGATTGCAGGTTCATTCCACTGTTGCATCCTGTTTAGTCTCATCTTCATTTCTTCTTTGTTGGCGTCTGAGGCAAAATCCTCAATTAGGCGGCTCTTGAAATTTTCCCAGCTGGTGAAACTTATCTTGTGTAGGTTCAGCCAGGTTTTGGCGCTACCAATCATATTCATGGCAGCATAACGAGAGATAATGTAGTCTGCCCAATGGTACAGGAAGCCAATTTCTTCAAGAGATTCAATCCATGGGCGAGGGTCTTCCGTTCCATCATAATTGGGGATGTCGATGTTGGGATTCAGGACAACTGGGTCAGAACTAGCATCTCCACCAATTGTTGCACCAAGTTGCGGCTTGGCAGACTCTTCAGCCTTGATTCTCTCCTCAGACGTGTCTTGCATCTTACCAGAGCGTGTTTCAACCATCCTACAAACTTATAAAAGGGAATAATGAGATAAGTCTACTTTTAGTAGCCTCCAGAATAATTTATTTATTTTCTCACATCAAAGAGAGCAGTGAAGTCACACGTGTACCAAAATACAAATGATGATAATCTAAATAATCTGTTTTAAATAAATATCATAGAATATAAAAATAAATAAATATATAATTTAAATTTCAAATATATTAAAAATAATATAAGAAATACGCCATTAATCATGATGTAACAATATAAACCTTACAAATAATGCTATTAAAATTTATAATAAAAAAGTAATTATAATTTCAATATTAGAAAATACTGCAATATAAAATCTAATATATCATTAAACTGCTGCAAAGGTATATATTTTGGTCAGTTTCTAAGATTTTATAGAATAAATAATATATTAGAAAATTTCATAGAAGATATTAAAAATTTAAACATGGAATTTATTAAAAACAAATTTAGTATTAAACAAGTAAAATACTTCAACAGTATATCAATTATAAAATACTTTTTAAAAAATGAATGGAAGTATCCATTTATTAAATCAACTTTTTATAATTTCTCTCAATAATAACTAATACAAACTTATAATCTTTAACAGTTAATTAAACTTAAATTATATAACTGATTTTAAAAAATTTTCACAAGATTTTTAAAGTAATATTGTATAGAATTCATTTTATTTAATCTCCAATTTCTGGGGAGGAAAATGGAAATTAAATATTAATGAATTTTCAAAATTAATAGCTTTATTAAACATCTAATAATTTACCTTTTTAAAGGAAAATTAAAAGATAACTAATAATTGAATCAGTTATATTAAAATAACTAACTGTAAAGATTATAAAGATTGGCTTTCTTCCCTTAACTATTTTCTTTCTTCTTCAGTTGAATTATTATTCTGAAATTTCTTAGAAAACAATCTATTTCTGAAGGGAGGAACACGGGTCCCCCCCCCGCAACAGATGTTATCCAGAAATAGCTGTTTACAGAGGAACGCGTCACAGACTAGGTAGGTAACATTTAGAATTTCTTAACACTTATGTTTTTTGGATCTTTTCATATAAATGTTTCACTAAAACAACTTAATATTAACACATATAATCCGGTCTAAGAGAGATATATGATATAATAGAGCAGGGGTGAAATATCAGCTGGATTTCTATTTGATAATCCCCGGTCCAGCATATCTCTCTTTCCATTAATTAATTCATTTTAATTTTTTTTTATATATGTCTGGTCTACCATTAGGGTTTCAAAACATAATAACCAAATTTATAACAAAAGTTAATTCATATTATAGATATTTCACTAAATACAACTAGATATATTCATTATATAAAATTAAAAAAAATTAAAAATCTTTAAAAAAAAGATAAAATATAAAAAAAATATATATATATACTAACAATCTTATCTACCTTCTTTACAAAAAAAATATTTTTTCTTCTTATTAGTTTGATTATAAGTGTATGGTTCAGTCTTTCTCTCTTTTCTCTAACTACTAAAATTTATAATATTAAATATATTCTCACTTCTATTATTCTATATACAAATTAGAGTATGTCTAAATGACGTGTAAAAGCCAATGCAAAAGACGTTACGTTGTTAAATTTTATTGTTATTAATTATAAATATATAATTAATTGAATGATGTGTAAGAAGTAAAGGATTTTTTTTCTCTCTCTCTCTACTAAATAATAACAATTTACAAATTTTATAATTTGAATTTAAATAATCAAAATAATAAAGATAATTTTAATACAAAACTAAACTATAAAACTAAACAACTATTTATTTTTATAATTAATTTAGATTTAGCTTGCTAATCTAATCAAATCTACTTGATATAAATTATCATTGTTATCAGTTTACTCATTAAATTTTAAATATAGAATCACTATTATATTTTTATTATATAGTTTTTACACTATATATATATATATATATATATATATATTGTTTTATCCTTTAACCTTATGCAAATCCATGGCAACCTTCCAATATGTAAATTCTCCTCGCTGTAAAATAATTCCTTTCAGCCAGACAATGTGTGGTTATCGCCTCAAGTATCTTTGACACATTATAACATCAGTTTTTTGCTTAAACCTCATTACATTAGCTAGTGGTGATAGATTTGCTGCTGGTTTATTCTTGCTTGGACAAGTTGATACGTAAACCAACGATTTGTTTAGTAGCAATGTTGCGGAGATAACAAATTTTATCTACAAAAAAATCAATTAATTATATTTTGAAACATAATAATTTTATTTCTCTTAGTATTCAGTCAAATTTCTTTTTTCATATCGTGTATACAAGACGGTGTTAATATGGTGTTACAGGAAATTTCCAGATACTTTCGTTACATCTGTGGAGAATTAACTTTTAAATCTCAAAGACGCAACATTACGCCGCTTATCAAAAAGTGCTATGAACTTTACTTTGATGTAAAGTAGGTAACCAAGATAAGACTAAGCCCTTACTCAGTGTTGTGAAGCTTGTACTCTGCCTCTTACAAGGTGGATTAAAGGAAAAACCATATGCCTTTTGCGGTTGCAATTGTAAGGAGGGAACCAAATGACCGTTATTTATAGTGAAAAAATAGTACACATGTGATATTTTACTGGGATAAGGTGCATAAATAAAGAAAAAAAGGCATGCCACTTTTCCTTTTTGAAAATATTTAGAGTGTTTTTTTTTTGTTTGACAAAAACTACAGGTATTACATCTAATTCAAAACATACCATTAAATATCCAGATTTTCCATATGCTATGAGACCAGTTCCTCATAGAGATGAATTACCTGTACCAATGCTTTCCGAAAATGTGACATTTAAGACGAGGATTCAGTCATGAGCAAGAGTCGGATAACACAAATTTTAAAGTACATGTTTCATTCGAACCTCATTTATTAACTAAAGGAAATTTGAATGACCTCGTATGTGATTTGTGTTTATCCAAAAAAAAAACCGAGAGACCATTTAGCTTCTAGGTTAAAAGGTTGGAATATCCTGCATAAGGACACAAAATTATGTTTTCTTTTTCGCAAAAGACAAGCTGAATTTCAAGAATTCTTTTCACTAGAAAATGACTTGGAGTACTCCAATGGTGTTCTTAGTATAATGAATGCGCTTGGTCATGAACATAATACAAATACATAACTTAGAATTTAGTTTGAAGCTGTTTTTTACAACAGGAATAAGGTCTTATCAGTGCCAATAAAATACGCAATCAACATGAAAGAGAGTTATAAAGGCAAAAAAACTGCTTTTGAAAAAAGGTAGAGTACGATAGATTCAGCTAGAAAATCTATGATGACTTGAAAGTCATTTCTCTCTTGCTTAGTTTACAGCTTGGAACTATACATTTTTGTTGTTTTCTGTGTTAGTGGAATTATAGTAGAGACAAAGAAAGACATTATATAAAAAAGAACTGGCCAAAATGTAAAACCCTTACTCCAAGACTTATAAATATTGCACATTTTCCAATGGTCAAATTTGAAGACGTGGGTCAATAATTTCCAGGAATAATACTGGATCACATAAAATATTGTTGCGTGCTCTACCCCTCTTCACGCTTCCTTACTGTGGCTGACCCTTTGGACCGTTCGCCTTCCCGACACTACCACCTGGGAGCCACGCCGCACGTGAAACTCCCCTAACCTCTGGTAGTATCCGTCAGCCTTACCACGGGTGGGGGGACAGTCAGGGCTGACCAGAGGCGCAGCGATGTGTTGTCGGAAGGAGAGTCACGACCGCACAACACCGAAGAACAAGGGGATTTATTAAAACACTTTATCTACATTATAAATGGTCGCAATATCATATAACAAGTACTTTACATAATACAGGTGGCAGGATGAGGCCGGAGGAGGAATCATGCACAGAACCATTTATTACAGGGGATGACGAAGGAACAGGACTAACAACAGAGTCAGAGCAGAGAAACGCCGCATAAATCCATGGCGCCACCTATTGGCCATTTTTAGAACTATTCTCTAACGCCATGCATGCCACACTGCCCCCCAATCAAACCTGATCGTCCCGATCAGGTCCACTCTGATTGCTCTCCCTGGAAGAGTGCCAACCGGCTCAAATGGATGACCCTTGGTTTTGCCTTCGAACTTCGCTGGATGCGGTAGACCAAGTTGTTGATTCTCTTGACGACCTTGTAGGGTCCTTCCCACATTGGTGTTAACTTTGGGGAGAGCCCTCTCCTTCTCTTTGGATTAAACATCCATACTAGATCACTCTCTTTGAATACGTGGGTTCTAGGGCTTTGAAGGGATTGAGGCCGGAGAGGACTCGTTTCCTCCAATGTCTTCCTCTTCCAAGTCTATGCTGGAGTCTTCTTTCTTCATGCAAAGTACCTTGGAAGATATGGCTCTAGGGCTCTTTGTTTGAGCTCTTACCTCTTCATCGCTTGAAGCCCCCACCTCAGAACTCTCCACATCAAGAGGCTCTGAAGGTTGAGAATCCTCAATTGCAGACCTTTCGTTGGTATCTTCCACTGCAACCTGGAAGCCCTTGAGAACCTTGAGCTTTACCTTTGGAAGAACCAGGGTCCGATGCCAAGGCATCGCCTGCAGGCCTAGAGGTATCGTCTGCAGGCCTAGAGCAGTCATAGGACTCTGAAATTCTCTCTAGAGATCTCAAACCACCCAAATATAATAGTCCAATGATCTCCGGACTCGCACTCCCTTCCAGTTTAGCACTTTCACCTGACTTTTCTGGAGACTTGTTTCCTAAATTAAGACCTTTCGCCGGAGTAGGCACTTGCTCCTTTGGAGAACTGGCCGGAGTATAACATTGGCGTTATAACAGCTCCAGAAACAGTTTCCTTTGATACAAGTTGCACTTTATTGCTTGGAAGATATTTGCCCATTGAACCTTTTTCTATTGGCTCTCTCTTCACATAGGTGATTTGGATGGTACAACCCTGTTTAGAAAGCGTTTTACTTTCTCCAACCCTTGCACCATCGCACCATCAGTTGTCCATCTTTTTCTTCCAAAGAAATTTGAGGTAGTCCCAATCATTATCTTTGATGGCGATCATCCGGAAATATCTCTTCAGGTCGGCCACAACTCCGAACTTATTCGCCCGAAGTTTTATCCTTGTCTCAGGGATTCCTCTCAATAGACTGGGTCTCCTCTTCAAATATCGCTTCAACGAGAATCCGTTTCGTCCTCGACAGGAAGCGTCGTCATACACTGGCCGCACAGGCGCAGCCTTGGATTCACACCCAAATACAGGGCGATCGGGAAAACAGCATCCCTCTACTTTAAATTCGACATCTCCAGTCTGTCCTGCCCCCTGGATCATCATTACCTGGGGGTCCTTTTCCACCTGGAGGTCCGCCACCTTGACCTGGGTCTCCACCTGGAGGTCCGCCACCTTGACCTGGAGGTCCGCCGCCTTGACCTGGGTCTCCACCTGGAGGTCCGCCACCTTGACCTGATGGTCCGCCGCCTTGACCTGGGTCTCCACCTGGAGGTCCGCCACCTTGACCTGGGTCTCCACCTGGAGGTCCGCCACCTTGACCTGGGTCTCCACCTGGAGGTCCGCCGCCTTGACTTGGAGGTCTGCCGCCTTGACCTGGGTTTCCGCCGCCTTGACCTGGGTTTCCGCCGCCTTGACCTGGGTTTCCGCCGCCTTGACCTTGGTTTCCGCCTCTGAGTCTTTCTCATTCTCTAAATCTACTTCGCTCTCCAAAGCGATATTTATCTCTCCCATCTTGCTGTCCAGGGCAGCCAGTTCCCCCTTGAGCTCCACCCCTATCCCCGACAGCATTTTGGCCCATTTCTCCTCTTTTTCCTCTCTTCGCCTCAGCTTCTCCTCCCTTTCTTGCTCTCGTCTCCGCTCTTTCTCCTCCTTTTCACGCTTCTGCTTCTCCTCTTTTTCTTCTCTTCGCCTCAGCTTCTCCTCCCTTTCTTGTTCTCGTCTCCGTTCTTCCTCCTCCCTTTCTTGCTCCCTTTCTTGCCTCATAAGGCCCATGAACTGCTTCAAAAGTTCTTCTGAGGCCATTTTCTGTCCTCTGGTCTCCACAGGCATACAAACAAGGTGGCAACTATCTGGTTCCTTCCAGAGCCTCAACCCCGACTCTCCACCAGATACTGCCGGTCAGTCCACCAGTAAGGATCCCACTTCTGACACCAAATGTTGCGTGCTCTACCCCTCTTCACGCTTCCTTACTGTGGCTGACCCTTTGGACCGTTCGCCTTCCCGACACTACCACCTGGGAGCCACGCCGCACGTGAAACTCCCCTAACCTCTGGTAGTATCCGTCAGCCTTACCACGGGTGGGGGGACAGTCAGGACTGACCAGAGGCGCAGCGATGTGTTGTCAGAAGGAGAGTCACGACTGCACAACGCCGAAGAACAAGGGGATTTATTAAAACACTTTATCTACATTATAAATGGTCGCAATATCATATAACAAGTACTTTACCTAATACAGGTGGCAGGATGAGGCCGGAGGAGGAATCATGCACAGAACCATTTATTACAGGGGATGACGAAGGAACAGGACTAACAACAGAGTCAGAGCAGAGAAACGCCGCATAAATCCATGGCGCCACCTATTGGCCATTTTTAGAACTATTCTCTAACGCCATGCATGCCACAATATTCAGAATAATGAAATAATTTTATAAGGAGACCTTATAGATAAAACATTTATCAACACATAGAAAAAAATTTATCACACAGACGCACGCGCCCACGTTTTTTTCGAATTTATAAGCTCGAGTATATCAGAACATTTTCTAACTTCAGTATGGACTGTATTGAAAAACAGCGTATCTGCATAGAGTTTTGCTTTAAATTAGGTAAAACAGCTTCCGAATCATTTCAAATGTTGAAGCAGGCTTTTAAAGAAAATGCCCTATCACAATCGGGGTCATTTGAATGGTTTTCACGATTTAAAGCTGGTCTAAGAAGCGTCTAGGGTGATCTACACACTGGCAGACCTTTATCGATAAGAAGCCCCGAAAATGCACTCAAAAAATCAAGTCATCGATCAAAGAAAACCCAAGAATAACTATCAGAGAGCTATCAGAAGACTTGGATATCTCTTTTGGAATATGCCACACCATCATAAAGAATGATCTGCATCTTAAACGATTCCCGGTTAAATTTGTCCCACATCTCTTAGCGAATGAGCAGAAAGAGCATCGCAATGAAACGTGCAAAAACATGGTCGAAATGTTTAATTCTGATTCCCATTGGCTCAAAAATGTTATCACGGGAGATGAAACATGGGTGTACGGATATTAACCCGAGACTAAGAGGCAATCAAGCCAGTTGCTAGAGCATAGAGAACCAAGATTCAAGAAAGCAAGGATGATCAAATCGAAGCTTAAGTGTCTTCTTATTATTTTCTTCGGTATAAAGGAATTGGTACACTATGAATTCAGGCCTGAGGGTCAGACCATTAATCAACATTACTATATTGATGTATTGCGACGTTAAAGGGAGGCTGTGCTTCAGAAACGATCCGAAAAATGGCATAAGAAAAATTGGCTCTTGCATCATGACAACGCACGGCCACATACGGCGGTCACTGTACAACTCTATTTGGCTAAACACGGAATTGCTTTATTACCCCAGCCACCCTATTCTCCTGAACTTGCTCCCAACGACTTTTCCTTTACCCAAAAATTTGAAAAGTCTTAAAAGGACGTCGAAATGACTCAATACCTGAAATAAAGGAGAATACAAAGAATGAAAAGCCTGAAAGATGAGAATTTTCAGAGGTGTTTTGATATCTGTAAAAAAAGATGGAACAAGTGTATAGATAGTGACGGTGATTATTTTGAGAAATTTTAAATAAAACTTTATTATACTTTTGTATTTTTATAAATATTTAGCATTCTTGGAAATTATTGATCACACTATGTATATTAGAAACAAAAATTATATCGTTAACTAGAAAATTATAAATGATATATAAAAGGGAATTATAAGATTATGATTTCTTCGCCTCATTAAATTGTGTTTTACATCACTCAAAGTTTTATGAAAATGTGACATTGGATAAGAATTTATGGCTGTGTATAAGAAGAATCGGATTAGCTAGGCACATGAGTCAGAATAGAATTTATTACAACAACAAAGGCCAAAGTTCCCAGGGATTAATATTGTAACGTGGATGACAAGGCCAAGATACCAGAGTAAAGTTGGGGAAAGAAGGGTGGACTCTAGCGGCCCCCGCTGCCATGTGGCAGGCGCTAAAAACAGCATTCTTGTGTGAGGGAGGACATGGTTACATCTGCGGCAAGGAGAAGACGTGGCGACTTGTCTCCGGGCGTGTGGATGATCCTGCCCGGAGCGGTCTACAAGACGGTGTAAGTCCAGGCTGGACGTGTATTGTGTTGAGCGGAACGTTTCACAAGAGGACATCCACGGCGCTAAGGATTCTTCGGACGGGGAGGTTGAAGGCAAGTCCCACTGTTGTATTCCTTCTGTTAAGTGAGATACAATAAAGCGCCAACTTTAGCTGCAATCCTTTCGAACTCACGTGTGTATCTTTGTGGCATACTGAGTAGTCTAAGTACATGAATAGCATGTACGTAACAATATGATAATTCACCCATATGACTACCATTCACAGCTTCTGGTCCTGTATCTCCAGAATGAGACAGTTTAAATTAGACTTGATTAAAAAGCATGTGATTTTCAGGTCACATTATTTTTTCCTTTTAAACATTGACTTCAATAATACAATATGTTATATTTAACATTACCTAAATTGTGTCACATCTATCACATTTTACGTTAAAAGGGATGCACAGCCCATAGAGTTTATCTATATTAAGTTCGACAGTCACCGAGTAAGTGATACAAAAGTGAGATGACGTTCCACTTAATGAGATGAGATTGGTGATTTTTTTTTAAATTATCCCTCACGTGGTACAGGTCATGATAATCATGGTGGTTAGTTAGCGACTGCTTTTATTGTAAGTGCACCACATGTCTTTAATCTCCGAAAATCGCCTTAGAGGTACTAAATTTTGAAAAAGATACTCAAGATATAAGGAAAATGGGTTTTTTATATGAATATATAGGAGAGAGATTGATTTATTACAATGTCCATATAAGATAAGGTTAAATACAGAATAAGTATAAATAAAGAGAGAGATTGAGATTGATATTACTTTATTACATCGTTTATATATGGTTATATAAAGTTAAATATAAAATAAATATAAATAAACTATTCGAAAATATTTGAGACGCGTATGATTCTTTTTTACAAATTAAACAATTTCTACTGCCCTTACTGCAATGGAAAAATTAAAGGGAGGACCTGGCTCATTAGTGGTGAAACCTCCTAGCGATTTCACGAGTTTAATTTACCATACCGCTGTTTTATATTGCATTTTTAGATCTTCATTTTATTGTGGGAGGGTTTAAAACTGATGAGCTAAGCCCTCCCTTTAATTTTTCCATTGTAGTAAAGGCAGTAGAAATTATTTAATTAAAAAAGAATCATATGCGTCTCTAATAGTTTCGAATTTTCATAGCAGATGGCGCGCTAATGTATCATGATATAAATAAAATATGAATAATGAGAGAGTGAGGTACCTAGAATCATTTATTTATTGTATGAAGCCTTTCTCAAGGAATGGGCATAGCTTCTGCTCCAGTGGTCCCAATATTGATCTCATTGGTGTTACGTCTGATGCACACATAGCCATTTTCGCCCCACCAACCGCCCCAGCTGTTCTTGATGATCCAGTATTTCTCGCCAGTTTTATTGTCGACTCCATATTACACTGCCA
Organism: Cordylochernes scorpioides; assembly: GCA_030710605.1. Classification (NCBI taxonomy): domain Eukaryota; kingdom Metazoa; phylum Arthropoda; class Arachnida; order Pseudoscorpiones; family Chernetidae; genus Cordylochernes; species Cordylochernes scorpioides. Next base: position 25,738,655 of record CP092863.1, read on the forward strand.
CCACAGCATGATTGACCTGTCTATAGGGATTGTATTCCAGTCCAGGCACATGATGGTAGATTCCTTCCTTGTAGTGTAGAAGATCCGAGTAGACCATTATGCTGACTGCTACCGGCCCGCTCTTCACCAGATGGATCCTGATTAATTCTTCGTTACATCTGCATCGCATATACACACGCCTTTATATTTATTCCTTTGTAAATATCAAATCCATACTTCTTTATTTGGTTACTATGTCTGCAAAATTTGTCATAGTGCGTAGTTGTAAGAGGATGGTATTCATGTTTCTCTTTTGGTATAAAATTAGTTATGTGAAACTCTATTTACATTCTGAAATTCACACACAAAAATTTTAAAAAGCTGTTTCAAAGGTTCTGATTTGATATTTTAGTATTAAAAATGACTGTTTTAAATAAATAAAAAAAAATAAAATGAAAGAGACAGATCAGCACATGCGAGAATAATGTGTACGCAAATATCAAAGCTAGCTATGTATATGAAGCTAAAAAAAATTATTCAGAAATGTTAATTTATTTATTACCTAAATATTGGTGTTTTTCTTTCTGGAATTTGTTCAATACATATTAGGCTTTTGTGAAGTGGATGTATCAACAAATATCTCCATTTCTCTCTGCATAAGGCCAAAATCTATTATTGCGATTTCACCGCCACTCTGTGCTGTGACGACGATCTAAATTCTATAGAGGGAGTCGCTCACCTCTATTCTTGGTCGGCGGGGTTGAAGGTTCAAAATTGTGGCGTCGCTGTTTATAACACTCTTAAAATGTACGACGTAAACAGGAGGGAAAATTATATTTATTATAAATTAGGAAAATAAGTAAAGTATTATTTAATTGATTATATATTTAAATATGATGCACTAATTCAAAACTATTTTAAAGGCGTAAGATTCATTTATATTTAAATATTTACACTAGAATAATCGGGGATCAGAGCAAATTCTCGCGTTCTAAGGTTGTTTACTGTGTTGTTATCCAAGACGAGGCAAGATTAACTAAGCATTAGTTTATTTCCTATTATAATATCCCTATTATAAACAAGTCAAAAGAGATCACTAGCAGAGTATTATTCCTTTTGGTTTCCAGAGCTCAACAATCTATGAGCCTAATACTCTGCACATCTCCTCCCTTAACTTTATAGGAACCTTCGAGGTATCTTGACTGCCCTTCCATATCTTGTATGCACGGCTGGCATTGAAGGGAGGCTCTTCTCTGGATCATGGTCTTGGTTGTCCCTCTGCATCCTTCCATCTCTTGTAGATGAGGCCGTTGGTGTAGGGCAATCCTCCTCGGTCTCTTGCTCCTAGTCACCCTTGCATCTCCTTGAGAGCCAGGTTGATGTCGAAGTGGGGGTCTCCTCATTTCTCTGCTCCTGGCGCTTTCCAGGGGCATCGTCCTATATGCTTGAAGAGTCAGATAGCAATCTTCTTCTTTCTTCATGGACTTGGACTTCTTAGATTTCTTCTTGGGAGGTTCTTCAGCTTCTACTTCCTCCTCCTCACTGTCCTCAGCTTGCTTCCTCTTCTGGGGAGTCTCTTCCTCCTCATTGTCAGAGGACTCCTCCTCATCTCCGGACTCTTGAGTTCCAGATTTTGGGCAGTCGTCCTTCTTATGGCCAAACTCCCCACAGGTGTAGCAAGCCTTCGTGGACTTGCGCTGGTTCTCCTCCTGTCCTCCATCTTCATCCGTGTTGTTGGTACACTCATATTTACGGTGGCCAACTTCTCCGCAGTTGTAGCAGGTGCTGTTGCTGCCTCCATCACGGCTCTGTCCACGGCCACGTCCACCACCACGGGCAGGTTTGGTACATTCAAACTTGCGGTGGCCTTCTTCCCCGCAGTTGTAGCAGGTGTTGTTGCTGCCTCCATTTCCGAGTCTACCACGCTGTCCGCCGCGGCCTCCTGATGATAATTGCTGAATCATTCTCACAATGTTTAATTTTTCACTTGTCTCCCCAGAGAGAAGTGGCTGCTTTAGTTTATCAACAATGTATATTTTCGAGTTTAAGTGCTGGCCTTTATTTTGAAGTTTTACGTGGATCATTTCAACTGTTTCCAAGGGTATTCCATTTGGACCTTGTAATATTTTATCAGATTTTTCCAGTTTTATTCTTTGGAAACTTTGATAATAATTTTGTAGGGGGAGCACGTTGACATCAGCTCCGGTGTCAATTTTAAAATTAATTTGTCTATTATTTACCTTAATTGGTACTATGCATTTCTTGGATTATCTTCTACAGATCCCAAAAAAGCTATCTCTGATTTTATTTCATTTATGGCTTCTTATCTACATACTTTGGCATAATGGCCCTTTTTCTTGCATTTATTACAATACGAGTTCATAGCTGGACAATTTTTCCAATCATGATTATTTGAATTGCCACACCTGGTGCATCCATGTGATGACCCTCCCAACTGGTTTGACTTGAATTGTCTTATTTTTGGTTCGTGCCTTTTTGTTTCTTTTATATGATTAGGCATTTTCTTTATTTGATCTACAGAATCTTGTTGGTAAAGGCTAGACTGCTGTTCTTTGACACTTTCTAATTGCTTTGCCCTTAGTGTGGCTTTTACTAAGGTCAAGTCTGTATCAAGTTGCATTCTTTCAGATAATGCTCTATCCCTTACTCCAACAACTATCCTATCCCTAATCAACTCATCATGTAACATCCCAAAATTGCAGTGCTCAGCTAGGCTATGGAGTGCTGTGATAAATTCATTCACCTTTTCCCCATCCTGCTGACATCTTTGATTAAATCTTGCCCTTTCATAAATTATATTACGTCTTGGAATAAAGTGACTTTCAAAGCATTCAATAACTTTATCATAATTTTCTAGTTGGTCACTTGCTATTTTACATGACAACAAAATGTCATCTGCATTATCACCCATGCAGTACACGAGCATATTAACTTGCTCATTTTCTGGGTTATTAATTAACCCGCTTGCCTGCCTAAAACGTTCAAATCTCCTAATCCATTTTGGCCAATCACCTGGATTTGAAAAATTAAAAGGTTCTGGGGCTACACAATTATAATTTTGGGACATTATAAAGACTTACTTATAATATAATATAACTTACCCAAAAAGTTTGCTTGATGTCAAGTTTCAAATTTTCTTCGAACAACGAATTTCTTTATGAATTCAGTTTACCGCTTCTAAGCTTGCTTGATGTCGAATTTCAAATTTTCTTCGAACAACGACCTTCTTTATGAATTCAGTTTACCGCTTCTAAGCTTGCTTGATGTCGAATTTCAAAGTTTCTTCGAACAACGACCTTCTTTATGAATTCAGTTTACCGCTGCCACCATGTGTTGTTATCCAAGACGAGGCAAGATTAACTAAGCATTAGTTTATTTCCTATTATAATATCCCTATTATATACAAGTCAAAAGAGATCACTAGCAGAGTATAATTCCTTTTGGTTTCCAGAGCTCAACAATCTATGAGCCTAATACTCTGCATATTTACAAGTTCTTCCATTTTTGTTTTTCTCATTTCAGCCGCTGCATCCCCGTAGCGCCCTCCGTCGGCCTCCCATTGGCTGCTTCGAACTCCTTCTTTTCCAACATTTCTCCCACTTTTGAGTTGGCGCCTCGACGACTCAAACATGGAAAGGAAAAGTTCAGTAGATCCAATCGGTTGGGTCTCTTAATGTGTCTTCCGTAACTTGACACAACATTCGGGGTTCCAATGCGATGCTGCTCTTGCTGTGAAATCAAAGGGCCCTCTTCAGGTTTTAATCGAATTTCTTTTGTGGGAGATCGCTCCGTCAGAGGGTCTCAACATCTTATCTCGGGCGTTATCTCTAAAATTTAGAGTTTTTGAATATGTCGTATTTTATCACCTGATGAAGTTTTCACTTTCGCAACCCTCACAAATCCGTCTCGTTTCTTGTCTCAGGAATCCAAAATATTCGATACGAAATCGTTCTCTAAGATCTTCTCGTACACGTTTGATAAATTGATATTTGCGGGAGAGGATCTGGTTATCAATCAAGTCCAGGTCTGGTACGCCAACCTCTCTGACCTCATGTAAGAATAACGAAGGTGTTAAAGGAACGAGATCCTCATTTTCTTCAGTTATGTAGGTCAGGGGGCGTGAGTTCATCAAGCTTTCGACATCACACATTACCGTGGACAGTTCTTCATATCCCAAGGAGGTTTGACCGAGAATCCTAAAGAGCGTTTCTTGTCTCAGGAATCCAAAATATTCGATACGAAATCGTTGTCTTCTGCAAATTTTAGTTTTTATTCTCAAAATCCCTGAAGAGTCTACTAGCAACTAAAAGCCTTGTAGTTTCTTAACTTCATGCCCTGAAAACGATTCTCTCTGGATAAGTCTCATCAGTATTATTTCTGACTTAGTGATTTCTTCTGAACTGAGATCTTTTAAAATTATCTTTATTCTATCAATGTTGGCGTTGTTGAAGAATCTGTATATCCAGGCGCTGTTTCGTACTATTCTCAAAAATGTAATAACGTTCAAATAAATTTTCATTTTCTCTTGTTTTTTTATTTATTTAACAGTTGGGAGAGACACGCCATATCCACAATTTGGATAATTGCGTGTATATTTTAAATTATATACAATTAATACAATTGAACATTGGGAATAATGAAAATTAAACGTTCGATGTCAAATTATAGTAATTATAAGTAGTAGCTTGAAATATGTACAGTCAACACTTCTCCTCAAAATATACATCCTGCAGAATCTATTAAACTTGATGTATTGGTCTTTATTGCAAGCAGCTTGTTTTGTATTAGTCAGGTAAAGTTGGTTTTCTTCCCTTAGATCAGAAGTTAATGGACAGTTTATCAGAAGGTGTTCAGGGGTTTGTTGTTCGTTTCCACAAGTGCATGCAGGTGAACCAATTTTGTCAATTCTAAACAAATATGTGTTGTAGTCACCATGTCCAGTAAAAATTGAACGTTATAGAAGTTGGGTTGAACATAGTTAGGAATTCTTGAAGTATCAAAGAATCCCTTGAAATTATCATTGGCACCCCCATAGTATTCCTCAAATTTCTGGTTTATAAAATTAGATATAATTTTTCTTTTAGTTGGATCTAATTATTTGTATCCAATATTTATTTTTAGTATATTTGTTTCAATAAAATCCGCGAGCTTTGGTGTTCTAGCAACAATATGAGTACAGTTTGAAGATGTTGAATTATAAACCTGTGTACTGTGCTTCAAAATTTTGTACTGCAGAGAGTTTAATTTATCTTTGACTTTTTTGGGTATAAAGTTATACCAGATCGTGGAACCATAAGTTAGTGAACTTCGAAACAGTGTCTTATAGAGTTCTATTCTTCTTTTACTGTCCAGTCCCCATGCTTTCCCGGTTAATCCAATTAGGTATCCACTAGCTCTATTTGTCTTAGTAATAATCTCATCAATATGGGGCACAAAATCCAATTTGTTTTTATTTCTATGATTTTTAAAAGTTATTCCCATAATCTTCAGTTTTTCTACCCGATTGGCAGTGATAGTGTTCGGAATTTTTGCAGCTATTTTGCTATTAAACAAGTATAAGATTTTCGTTTTCTCTTCAGATACGGTCAACTTATTTTTCCCACACCAGTCTAATATTCTCCCCATGACCTTTCCTGTTGTATTCCGAAGTTCTGTCAAGTTATTTCCCCAACATATCACAGTTATATCATCCGCATAAGCAATGATTTCACTGTTTGATTCTGAATATTTATTCAATAAATCGTTTAGAATAATATTCCATATTGTAGGGGATATAGGCCCACCCTGTGGACATCCCTTGCTTAATTTTTTTATGGGTTTCATTTGATGAGTATCTAAATCTCACTCTTCTATTATTAAGAAAAGACTAGTAATTTTATTATTGAAGCTTGAACGTTGTCCTCATCTAGTCTTTTCAGCACCATCGGCCACCATGCATTGTCGAACGCTCCACTTATATCAACTGCGATTATAGCTGTATATTCTTTGTTTTTATGTTCTAGAGCTATTTTGACAATTTCATTTAATGCAGAGATAGTAGATCTTGATCTTCTAAATCCATGTTGACGATTGTTAAGCAGATTCGAGTCTTCATCAAATTTTATTAGTTTGTTGTTAATTATTTTTTCAAATATTTTGGAAATGTTTGAGTTGAGACAAATGGGTATGTAGCTTTTATAAATTTTCGTACACAAGGTGTTCAGGATGGTCTTGCGCCTTTCAGAATAAACAATCTCCAAATCAGGGATAATGGTTGATTTGGGCCACTCTTCTTGAGATACCTTTAACTATGCAGGTCCCTCCCACCATCTTATCTCCTTAAGTGTTTCTGCTGAACATCCCCGAGATGGGAGGTCTGCCGGGTTTAATCGGCCTGGTATGTGGCGCCAAAATTCGGGGGAGCTAAGTTTATGAATTTCCTTAACACGGTTCATCACAAAGGCTGCCCAGTTGTCTTCCCTTTGGATCCAACAGAGAGCATTGGTCGAATCGTTCCAATAAAATCTTGGAATTTCCTCAAATTCCAGATCTTGTATGACGTTATCTGCCAAACGAGCTCCAATCAGACAAGCCAAAAGCTCCAATCTTGGGATGGTGAGTTTCTTCAGTGGAGCTACTCGTGTTCGAGCCTGTATTAATTGGATGTCCACTCTATCTTCCTTTTCAATGCGGAGGAAAATGTTGGTTGCATCGGCAAATTGACTGGGGTCGCAAAAGATGTAGAGAGTGGTTTTCTCTACATAGGAGTCCTTAAAACAGAGCCATCTAGGAATTTCTATGTTAGGAAAGTGTTTCAGTTTGCTAAACCACTTCCAAAATCTTTGTACTAAACATCCAGGTAGGACTTCGTCCCATGTCAACTTCTGTGTCCAAGTTTCCTGTAATTTCAGCTTGGGAATTAAAGTCACAGGACAAGCAACTCCTAATGGATCAAATATCTTGCTCGCAATTGAAAGTACTTTTCTCTTGGTGGTTGGTCCAATTAATTTAAAATCTTCCAAACCAATTGTCAGTGTGTCTCTATTCGAAGGAACCCTTTCCTTGTCTTGCACCCAAGGTAGAGATACCTCATAGCGCCCCTCAATATCTCTCGTCGTAGTGTGGGCGAAATGTTCCTCCATTTCAGCTTGTAATGACTGAGTCTTCTTCTCAACATCCGCGTCAGAGACTCCAATTGCATTTAATTTCCACAAGTTATCTAAATCCAAAGATAGAAGTGTGGTCACGCAAAGGGAGCTGGTGTCATCTCTCACCTCCATCGGAGGATTCTTTCCCATCACAGTCCATCCTAGTTTGGTACGGATTGCCACCAGTCCAGATGAGATTCTTCTCTGATCGTCAGTTAGCAATCTCCCGGCGATGTCCGCCCCTATAAGGACTTCTATACGGTCTCTCAACAAATCAGACGCGTCGAGTTCTTCACTCTCTTCTAAAAATGATCTTGGGCACACCGGAGGTATGCTTCCACAGATAAGTGGTTGACCTAGTGCTTCAAACTCACAGCGATAGGAATTATTAATGTCAGATAAATGAGTGGTATAGACCTCGTGTCAACTACGTCGGTACTCGATCCTCCAAACAAGGAATGCCGGAAGAACTCTCTCCCAGATTGTTCGTATTCCATTTCCATTGCTGTGCTATGTAAAATATAACAACTTTGGGATCCAGTGTCTATTATAACCATTGCCGTCTTCTCCGTTTTGTTCCCTTTGAAGGTCACTCTCAAAGTAGGTAACAAGACGTCTGGGGAGGTTGATAAGTTGGCGAGAGTTTCATATTGCACCGTTGGAGACTTAGAATATCCACCTCGATCTAAAATCCGTTTTGTGCACATGACATCCAGGTGGGAAGACATTTTGCAGATCGAACAACGGACTACATTTCTGCAAAATTTACTTAAATGAGAAGGCCGAAGACATTTATAACAAACGCCTTTTTTCCTCATGAGTGATCTCTTTTCGTTTAAATTCATATTAGCTGCAAAGTCACACTTAGGGCTTCCATGGTTGTCTTTACCACAAAATACACATTCATTCGATTTGTGAACTGAATTCAAAAGTTCTGAAGCTGTCGCATTTGGTTTTTCATTGTTGAATCTGGTCTTTGGATGTTTGTTTACTAAATTAGGTTTAGAAGTTGATTCATTCCCGATACCGATTTCGTTTCTGAAACTCTTCTCCCGTGCAGTTAATTGTCTTTATAGAAAGGTAATCAAGTCATTAATTACGTAACCAGTCGGGAGTTCTTTGTTCAACTCCAAATTAAGGTCGGCAGGTAGAAGCTTTATTATTTTCGGACACAACAGTTGTCCTTAAACATCAATGGACACATTTAGTGACTCGAGACTTCTTATTTGAACAGAAAGGTTGTCAAAAAGTTCGCGGAAGGTTCTTACATCGCTTGACGTTTTGAGTGGTCTCATTGACAACAAATTGTTCATATGACGGCTAATCAAAATGTCTTTAAGCAATTTTATAGCTTTCTCATAATTGTCAGCAGATAAAGCGAAACCTTCGACTGTGTTTAGTGCAATTCCGCCGAGATATGTCTTCAGATAGTTAAATTTATCGTTCGGGTTCATTGAGTTGTTCTTGTGAATAGCTGCATCAAAAGAATTCCAGAACGTCAGCCATTCACTAAAGTTTCCATAAAATTTCGATATCATCAATTTCGGAAACTTCAAAGTCGTGCAGGAAGGTACATCATGTCTCATTTCGGGTTCATCTATTCGTGAGTTTGAATCCTGTATATTTTCGCCACGAGAATCTGATTGACGAATCTTTTTACTTGCCCTAAATCTCCAAGTAATATATTTCTCTCGATATTCCTCTACCCCCTGTAATTACCTCTCTAAATCGTCAGTTTAAAGAAGCGTTTCTATTTCGTGATCAACTAATTTAAGTTCTTTAAATGATTCATTCAATTTTGTTCTAATAATTCTTCGAATTCAATTCTCATTAGCGTGTCAAGTCCACTTTCAATCTTATTACATGTTTTTGTTAAATATTATCTGTTAATAGCACGCTTCTTCTTTAAACGTAGAATTAATTCTTCCGCCATCATGTAAACAAAACGGCAAGTAGGCTAGCTGGGATGCCAAAAATATTGCGATTTCACCGCCACTCTGTGTTGTGACGACGATCTAAGTTCTATAGAGGTAGTCGCTCACCTCTATTCTTGGTCGGCGGGGTTGAAGGTTCAAAATTAAGGTGTCGCTGCTTATAGCACTATTAAAATATAAGACGAAAACAGGAGGGAAAGTTATATTTATTATAAATTAAGGAAATAAGTAAAGTAGTTCTAATTAATTATATATTTAAATATTTACACTAAAAGAATCGGGGATCTGGGCAAATCTTCCCGTTCGAAAGTTGTGTGTTTACAGGTTCTTCTGTATTGTTTTCTCATTTCAGCCGCTGCATCCCTGTAGCCCCCTCCGTTGGCCTCCCATTGGCTGCTTCGAACTCCTTCTTTTTCAACACTTATCTTCAAAACAAAATAGGCCTATCGTTACCGGTCATAAGAGCTTTCTAAATGGCAGAGCGCCATGTAGTGGAACAGAAATAAACTAAACGTTGATTCAACCCGTTTCCTGATATTTGGCCAACCCATTTTGGCCTTAAATACCCGTTTCTTGATATCTCAAGAATCTTCTGGAAACAACATATTTTGGTCGTAGAGGGACAGCCTGCACCACGAGGGACAACAACCCGAAACGCGTTCGTGGATGGCTTTTCATAATTAATCAAGAAATGGGTTGGCCAAACATCAAGGAACAGATTAAATAAAAGTTTAGTTGAATCATGTTCCACTAGATGGTGCTCTGACATCTAAAAAGGCTCATATGAGCGGTCAGGATTTTTTTTATTATTAACACTTGACCTTTTCTCTATTTTTGAATTATTTTTTCACATTAACATATATGTCGGGCAAATTTATGGATCTATTAATGCCTTTGAGTTTTTTTCTGGAGAGCCAAATTATATCTTATATTTATATTGATACTAGCGGATGTGTACTCGGCTTCGCCCGGGTTTTATCCGAGTGAAAGTTTGCCTAACGAATATTATTGATAATAATATTCGGGAACACAGAATATTATGATAATATAATTCGTTATGTCATATATTTATATAATATATGAAATTTATTTTTCGAGAAAACATATCCACTCTCTACTGAATAGATTTTTAAAAAGATATACATAAAAAAAATATCTAGCGATATACTACACGATCTTAGCCAAAAGGCCGAGAAACGATATTTTATATTTAGAGATGACCTGGCTTCGTGTGTCTTCTGCTCGAGTGAATGTTTCGCTGGTAGAATTTTGTTCCTGCCTACTATTAATCATTATCTGGCTTTACCCGTGGTCTGCTTTAGTGAATATTCCCCAAAATAATTTTTAATGCAATCAAGCATGATACGGAAATATTGTCATCATCATTTCTGACTCTCTAAAAAAATATTGTTGCTCAGTACTTGGTTAAATATAATTTTTCTTCGTTAAAGCGCGACAAAAAAATTCTTCCAGATTTAACTCTCTGTCCTGTTCAAATTTCAGCGAGATTAGTTACATATTGGGGGCGTGCATAGCCGACAAACATCTATATTAATAAAATGGAAATTTCATATGTGTTGTTCACTAAAAACTTTCGTTACAATGCATCAATTTCGACCAACTTTTACGTTGTTGTTAATCCTTAATAACTATTTCCAGATCTCTACATGTCCAAATATTGGGCGCCAGTGGCTGCAGAAAAGCAGACCACAAATTTATTCATCTATGGCACATGTAGATACCTAAAGCTGTGCCGGCTAGGAATTAATATTAAAGCGAAAATTAACCAATCATTTTTTGGCTAAACAAATATTTATTTAGACCAAGCATGTCAAACTCGCGGCCCGCGGGCCTCATGAGGCCCGCAACGAATAAATTTGCGGCCCACCAGACAATAGATTTTGATAATAAAAAAAATAGAAATTAAAAAAAATAATAATAAAAATTTGTAGCCTAATTTTTAAAAATTGTAAATATACATAATTTATTTATTAATAACGAACCACTGGTCGCCATACATAAGTCGTAAGTTTTGATAATATTATACCTACATACATAACGTATGTACATCGCCATAAGTATTGTGTGCCTTAAAGAGTTTAAAGAAAATATTCTTTCGGAGTACTAGAAATTTTTTTTTTGAAGTTACGTTCAATAATTTGTGCAGTTATTCTGTGTCTGGTAAGTTAAAAAATATTAATTTAAAAAAATTTTAAAAAATATTAATTAAAACGTTTTATTATTTTGTGTTAGCGATTACTAATTTTTTTTTCAGACCTTTGTATTCAATATGTCTTCATCAAAACCAAGTGGCAGTAAAACTAAACGAAAAATTGCTGACGAACATAGGAATTTTCAAGAAAAGTGGGAATTAGAGTATTTTTGCTCTGAAGTAAAAGATAAAATCATCTGCTTGATATGTAATAATGCTATTAGTGTACCAAAATTATATAACATTAAACGTCATTATGAACAACATAAATCAAAATATGATACCTACGAAGGTTTAATGAGACAAGAAAAGTTAAAAGAGTTCAAGTTGGGAATGAAAAAACAACAGTTTATGTTTGCTAAAGTATCACAAGAGAGTGAAGCGGCGGTGCATGCAAGCTACGTTTTATCGGAGATGATAGCTAAACACTCAAAACCTTTTACTGAAGGTGATTTCATCAAGGAATGTTTAATTAAAGCTGCAGAAATTGTTTGTCCTGGAAGTGTGAAGACGTTTCAAGCAATATCTTTGTCTCGAAATACCGTTGTGGAAAGAGTTACTGATATGGCCAGAAATTTAAATGATCAGATAAAAGAAATATCATCTTGTTTCGAAGCATTTTCCATTGCCTGTGATGAGAGTACGGACATTGGGGGTGTGGAATAATGGCGTCCAGACGGCTTGGGTGACAGTAAACAAACATGCCCGGCGGCGCCAGCCGCCGACAAAGGACTAGAACACGGCTTGGTCTGCTACCGACCATTTGGGTGTTTTCCTCTGTCACTTAATATGTATTAAATAAAGTTAGTTAGAAGGAGATTTTTACCCTCTCCTTTCTGCTATTTAGTGATCTTATTTAAATCCTTGCAACAGCCCACAAAGAATCATCACAGCGAATTCTTCTACCGAATTTCGCTTCAGTGTTTTGTGAAACTATTACCCGACATTTCTTCACAAAGTGGCGTTCCCCGGGTGGGCTTCTGACAAGGCAAGATCAACTGGATTAACGGCGGAGTACAAGTTCAAGACTCAAGCTAAGTACCTTTTTTTACCTTCTGTTTATAGTGTTTTTTGAAAAATGGAATTTTCAAAAATACATAAATTTACTTAGAAAGCGACTAACTCGCAGCTTGAAGACGACAGAAGAGTTTCTGTCAGGTATTCCACCGATACCTGTAGAGGAAATTGAATATAATAGAGAGGTCATTGAAGAAACTCACAGTGAGCTTCTTGTGATCCAAAGCAAGATAAGAGACCCTCATGCTAACTTCAGACGTTAGCGAAGAGTAACTAGAGCAAGACGACGAGGAAGCCTTGCAATATACCCAGAGATATAAGAGGATATATAAAAAATGTCTCGCTCTTGTTGAACCCAGGATCACTGAATCCAGTTCTACGACCAGTGAAGTGAGCTTCGTTTCTAGCTCACACCATAGAACTGTAAAACTACCCAAGATAGAATTAAAGAAGTTTACAGGATAAATAAAAGATTGGTTGGGATGGTGGGCACAGTTCAACAAGATACATGTCGATCCCACTTTAGAAGACAGCGACAAGTTTCAATATCTTGTGCAATCTATGTCGCCAGGAATCAGAGCTAGTAAACTGGTTGATAGTTACCCCCTGACTGCCGAGAATTACCCCAAAGTTATAGAAACTTTGACAGAAAGATTTGGAAGGCCTGAACTGTTGCAACAAGTCTCTGTCAGGGACCTTATCCGCCTTATGATCGATTGCTCCTCCAAACAACAGTTGGAGGTGACTTCATTTTATGATGAGTTGGTGACTCATTTGAGAGCATTGGAATGCTTGAAGATTGAGGCCAGACAGATGTCTGTATTTATATTTCCAACGATTGAGGCATGTCTCTCAGAGGAACTCATGAAGGCTTGGCAAAGAAGCCCCCTCCATGATGTCAAGATTGATGCTAATGATTCGACTCAAATTAGAGTTGACCTAATTATGAAGTTTCTCCAAAAGGAAGCTGCAGCAGAACAAGACAGAGCCTTAGCTGGATCCAAGTTTGGACTCAAATCTCTGAAACAGGATAGAAACGCGAGCAGACAATCACATCCTGCTAAGATACCTACGGCCTCTGGACTATTTGCTGGACGTGCCCAGAATTGCATCTTTTGTAATAAAGATCATAAAAACACAGAATGTCTTGCTGCGCGCAGAATGAGCATTAAAGAAAGAAGAGAGCGTATTAAAAACGCTAAATGTTGTTTCTCCTGCCTCCAACCAGGTCATATCTCTTCTAATTGTAGAAGGCGCATAACTGAATGTATTCGATGTAAGAAGAAGCACCTTGATATTTTATGCCCTCTTAATGCTCCTGGACGAGAGTCAGCGGAAGAAGACAAGGAACAGGTGGAAGACTGTGACGTTTCTCCTACAGTTGAAAACGGAGTTTCATTCTCCGGTCTTAGCGCTTCGTCTCTGATTTTGCTACAGACTCTGAAGATTAAGGTCGAAGGTGCGACTTCGGCGAAAGTAGTGCGTGCCCTCCTTGACACAGGTTCCCAACGATCATATATTATGTCTAAAACTGCCCAGAATCTCTGACTATCTCCCATTGGCCAGGAATCACTTAAACCCGTGGTGTTTGGAGGTCATACTAGTGAAAGTGTCCACCAAGAATACAGAGTCAATTTGGGTCATGCATTGGGGAATTTTAAGATGGTAGCGAAGCTTCTTGACCAACAAAAAATCTATGGTAACCTACCAAGATTGAGCCGCGGGCCTTGGTTGAAAGAACTCAAAGCCCGCAGAATCTGGGTTCCTGATATTGGAAAGGATGACATGGAAATTGAAATACTTCCAGGATGCGATGTATTTGGATCTATTTTCATGATGAAATCTTGTGTGTTGTCAAATGGCTTGACTGCGTCGCAGACGCGTTTTGGATGGGCTTTAATGGGAGAATGTCAGCAAGGTAGTGACGTTTCACTCGCTCATCATGTTACAACGATGACAATTTCGGAGAGCAGTATAACCAATCTGTGGAATCTCGATGTTCTTGGCATTATGGATCCTATTGAGGTTAAACAGAGAGATCAGAGAGACGCACTGGCGCGTCGACATTTTCTAAAAACAGTCCATCATTCTGTTTCTGGAAGATATGTTGTTTCCCTCCCGTGGACTGTAGAGAAAGCTAAAATTGCGGACAACAGGGAGGTTGCTATGAAGAGATTAGAACAGACGACTAAGAAATTAATCTCTTTGAATCTTTATGAGGACTAAGATGATATTTTTCGAGGCTGGTTGGATGATGGGATAATTGAGAAAGTCCCAGCTGAACAACACGACGCTGGGGCCTTCTACCTGCCTCATCGTCCTGTGGTGAAACTCTCCAGTGGGACTACGCCTATAAGGCCTGTCTTTGATGCTTCTAGCAAGGTCTATAGATCCCCATCTTTAAATGACTGTCTTGAAAAATTACCTAACCTCATAGAGATGATTCCCAACCTTATACTGAGGTTTAGAAATGGCAAGTTTGGAGTCGTGGCAGACATTAATAAAGCGTTTCTGCAGATTGAGGCGAATGAAAGGGATAGAGATTACCTGCGTTTTCTGTGGTATTCCCAAAAATGGAGAAAAGACAGAAATATTCAGACATAGACGTGTCGTTTTCGGTGTTAACTGTAGTCCTTTCATTTTGGGGGCATTAATCGAATACCCCCTGTGTAATGTTCGCCCTGAACATAAACCGTTAGCTCAGAGGTTGCAGAAATCCTTCTATGTGGACAATTTAGTCACAAGCGTGAACTCTTTTGAAGAGTTAAAAGATCTCAAATTGACCGCAACGTCCATCATGGATAATGCTCGGATTGAGCTAAGCCTTTGGGAGCATAGCCTGGACGTGGCCTCCGATACTTACCCCTTTGAAAGAGCAGAGATATCTAAAGTGCTTGGTATATGTTGAGATAAAAGGGAAGATTGTTTGTCATGTGAAATTCCCGTAGCCATACCCCCCAAGATAACCAAAAGGAGTATCCTGTCCTGCTTAGCTCAGATATATGACCCAATTGGATTTCTGAACCCAATATTAATAAAGCCTAAAATTCTATTGCAAAAGGTTTGGATAAAGCGCGATAATCAGTGGGATACCTTTGTCGGGAATCGCGTGAAAGAGATATGCAGACTTAGTGATCCTGGAGATTGGAGATATGTTCCTAGCGAGTGCAATCCAGCTGATTTACCATCCAGAGGATGCAGCCTCTCCCGACTGATACAGTCTAGATGGTGGGAGGGCCCTTCCTGGTTAAAACTCTCCGAAGTATTTTGGCCTTCCAGGTATAAAGACCTGAATGAAGAAGAAATCGGTGCGGAAAGAAAGAAAATTGCTGTTGTGACAACAGTTAAGAGTACCGATCATTGGTATATGAAATATTTCTCCTCGTTCATAAAAAATGTGCGGATGATGGCGTGGATTAGAAGATTCATCAACAACCTCCGATCTTCAACGAAAGTAAAGGGCGAACTTTCTGTAAAGTAGATCGATGAAGCGGAGCTGGCGCTTTTGAAATTAGTTCAGGCCGAGTGTTTCCCTAGCCACTCTATACCTGGTCTGAAGGTATGTGGAGTAGAAGAAATCCTGCGTGTGAAAACAAAATCATCAACAGCAGCTTCTTCGCGTTTGCTGAACGATAAAGAGAAAACTGCATAAATACAGATTAGATCGGGAAGAACCGTTTGCATACCCAACCGATTGGACGATTATTATTGTTTTTCTGTGTGCCTAGATAAAAACAGGTGGGAGTATGTGGAATAATGGCGTCCAGACGGCTTGGGTGACAGTAAACAAACATGCCCGGCGGCGCCAGCCGCCGACAAAGAACTAGAACACGGCTTGGTCTGCTACCGACCAGTTGGGTGTTTTCCTCTG
The DNA here is from genome assembly GCA_030710605.1 of Cordylochernes scorpioides. Lineage (NCBI taxonomy): Eukaryota > Metazoa > Arthropoda > Arachnida > Pseudoscorpiones > Chernetidae > Cordylochernes > Cordylochernes scorpioides. The sequence goes on from CP092863.1 coordinate 25,754,816, forward strand.
TCCTCTTAATATGTATTAAATAAAGTTAGTTAGAAGGAGATTTTAACCCTCTCCTTTCTGCTATTTAGTGATCTTATTTAAATCCTTGCAACAGCCCACAAAGAATCATCACAGCGAATTCTTCTACCGAATTTCGCTTCAGTGTTTTGTGAAACTATTACCCGACATTTCTTCACAGGGGGCGTAGAAATTAATCACTGCGAACAAGATTTCCCCAGAAGTAGGAAAGATGGTAGCAGAAAAGAGATGCCAAATATCAGGGAGAAAATATTAACTTTCTTTTTTCTTATTAGTATTTATTAAAATAAACCTACATAAATGTTACTATAAAAATTAAATTACTTGTTTTCTTTTTTTGCGGCCCACATAATCTTATCACTTTTCTATTTGGCCCGTGTTAGGATTTGAGTTTGACATGCTTGATTTAGACCAATAAAATAATCTTTCAATGTGCAACAGATATTAAATAAAAATAAAGATACTTAAATATGATATCGCATATATAAGATTTTTAAAAAGGATTAAAAAACTATATAAGGTTAAAAGGGAGGAGTTTAATATATATATAAATATAAACTTTAAAAAAAGGAAGAAAAAAGGCCTATTATGCCAAAGTCCCAGATTATCCCCACCTACCCCAGGATATAGCCACCCAAGTCCATGATTCGAAAAAGGGCGGCTAAGCCCGCAGCCAGCGGCTGAGCCCTCCGCAACTCCAAGTCTTTAGCTTCTCAGGAAGAAAAAAAAATCAAACTCTTGCTAAAAAAATGTAAATATCCCGCTTTCTTTCCCCAGTGTTATATATTTTTAATAATGTTAGAAATAGATTCGACAACGTTGTGTTGTAAATATAAGATGTAATCGAATAAGCATTGTTTACCGCCTTCGATGTCACACCTCAAGTATGTACTTTTATTTTCATTGTGTGTTATATTATGTAATCTCATTCCTAGATAATTAAAACATTTAAAATCAACCCATACCTTATCATTTCAAATACAAGGCCCACTTTTATACACAACATAATTTGGCGACGAGGGTTAAAAACGGCAACGTATTCTAACAAAAATATTTAAATCAAACTTTATCAACTATCAAATATTCATATTATAATACAATATATATCAATTTTATTAGCAATTTAACTTCATATCATAAATTCTAATTCTATTAAATTCATAACTACCAAAATATATCTATTTATAAAACAAACAGTTATTCGCATATCAATATTTATTTATTTTAATTCTCATCGAGGTAAAAATAAAAAAAAATTAAACAAAATGGATCCACAACAGTTTCAGGCCCTCATTGAAGCCATGAATAGAAATCAATAACAGCTAATCAATACTTTGTTAACAAAAACAACTCAACCTAGGGATGGAACTGATATAAAAGAAAATCAACCCACCCCTGTAAACATTTCTCATGCTCCACCCTTTGAAAATGTTGATCCAAATAAGGAAATATTTAAATATTATCGCCAGCGTTTTGAAAATTACATCAAAATGAAAGACATTTATCAAGATAAAAAGAGAATTGCTCAAATGTTATTGAAATCGATAGGTACTTCAAATTATAACATCTTAGCAGCCTTGGTAGCCCCAACAACTCTGGGAGAACTTGATTACGAAGAACTCATCGAACAATTGTAAAAACATTTAGCGCCAAGAAAAAGCACCCTTGTCTCTCAACATTATTTTCTATCAAAATATCAACAAGATAAGGATTCAATTGCAGACTTTATAGCATCATTAAGACGTGACATAGCTGACTGTGAATTCAAGGCACAATGCGAATGTGGAAAAGATGTTTCAGCATCAGAAATTTTCCTGAGAGCACAGTTTATCCGAGGTATAAAGGACAACTGGATAAAGGAACAAATCCTACAATCGGAAATCTACGCATTTAATGATATTTTAACGAAGTCTATTGCTCTTGAAGCATCAAAGACTGATTGCCACGTATTATCAAAGGCACGACCATCAACCACAACTATCAATGTGACAGATGAAGTCCACAAAGTTTCTCGACACAATTATCGATCAAGGAAGGACAATTATAAGACTCCAAGTCAAAACCGACCCAGATCAAATCAAACCCGTGAGAATCAACATGCTCGATCGAAATCACGAGGCCGTATCGATTATGAGAAACTTGGCATCAACAATGTTTGCCTCTGCTGTGATCGAAACAACCACCTATCGAAAAATTGCAGAACAGACCCATTAAAAATGACTTGTACATCATGCCATAAAACAGGTCATGTGTCATAAATATGCATCAAAACTCTCCTCAATAATAAGTCAAATAACACTCAGACAAATCATATCGATAATTATGAAGACTTCGGAATAAACAGAATTGTTGACATTTATGATCAACCCCTGCTGAACGCTTCACAAGATACAACAAAGTATTATGTTTCAATTAAAATTGAAGGTTTCAATCAAAAGTTTGAGGTAGACACTGGAGCGGGTGCACCTTAATGCCCGAGAATCAATTTAAAAAGCTAAATACCAAAAATAAGGTTCAACCAACTAACATTGTTTTACGGTCATATACTGGAAACGTTTTCAATTCTCTTGGGAAAGTGGAAGTCCAAGTAGAATTCAAAGATCGTACATCTATTGAAGAATTATTTATCATTCCTAATAACTATGATCCTCTTCTAGGAAGAACCTGGATCAGGCATCTAAAAATAAATCTAGAAGAAATTGATCAATAAAATCTAAATCAAATCAAGGAACTAAAAGTGTCATCCATAAATGATGATTATGATATCGAAAACGAATTCCCTGAAATTTATACTCAAAAGGTTGGTTGCGTGCCTGATTTTCTCATCACGCTTCAACTCCGTCAAGGAGCAAAACCAAGCTTTACACCTGAAAGGAATGTACCTTATGCCCTCCGGGAGAAGGTGGAAAAGGAATTGGACACACTGGAAACAGAAGGTATAATATCAAAAGCAGCTACCAGTGACTGGGTATCACCACTTGTAGTCATTCCAAAAGGCGATGGAACAGTTCGGCTTTGTGTTGATTATAAGGTTGGTGTTAACGATCAGTTGGTAAATGCAAGTTACCCAATCAAAAGAATTGAAGATGTTTTAAACATCTTAAAGGATTCCAAGTATTTTTGCCGCTTGGATCTCTACAAGGCCTATCTACATCTGAGGACGGATGAAGAAAGTAGCATCATCCAGACCATATCGACACACAGAGGAACTTACCGAATGAACAGGTGAGTTTCGGGATCAAAACTGCTCCTGCAGAATTCAATCGCGTTATCGATCAAATTCTTCAAGGCTTAAACAAGACTATATCATTTTTGATGATAATCTAGTACATGGTAAATCAAAACAAGAATGCAAGGAAAATCTTTTTGCTTGCTTAGAAAGTTTACGCGCGTGTGACTTACACCTCAACAAAAATAAATGTATTTATTTTCAAACTAAAATCGAATATCTTGGACATGTAATAGAAAATAACAAAATATCAAAATCTCCTTCAAAGGTAAAGGCTATCATCGACATGCCACAATCAAAGAATATAGCCGAGTTACGCAGATTTTTGGGGATGATAACCTTTTATTCTAGATTTCTACCAGATGTTTCAACAATAACATATCCACTTCGAAGGTTACTTAAGAAAGATAAAAATTTCTTTTGGTCAGCCCAATGCCAAGCAGCATTTATCAAACTCAAGAATGAAGTTGCGAGTGACAGAGTTTTAATTCCTCTCGATACAAACTTTGTTTTTAGGCAATCTCTTATGGGACAATATCTATCCATGTTTGGAGACCTAGCGTCTCTAAAATCACCGCGAATGTTTCGTTAGGTCTCTTATGAGAGACCCCTATCTGATAATCGACTATTTTTTAAAAAATACAAACAAAAAAAAATATTTTTAAGGTCCCTTTAAAAACATTCGATGAGTTGAATAAAATCCATATTAATTGGTGCCCTTGCTAATTGGAATTGTATCATTATTCTTGTATGGATGTACCCGGCTTCGCCCGGGTTTTACCCGAGTAAAGGTTTGTTGTTTAGCCAATCTCTCGATAAAGTGAAATTTTTTTTTCATTTTTTCATTGATAAATACTCGATAAGTTGAATAAAATCAATATTAATTGGTTCACTCGGTAATTTCGGAAGTTAAAGGAATAGTATCTTGCCTTTGAATCGTATCATTATTCTCGTCTCAAATAAATTGCCGTCCTGAATTTTTTCTTTCCTAATTTTCTGCATTACAAAATCATTGTATCATCATGATAATATTTATACCTAACTTCCCAAAGTTTCATGGCTATCCAATGAGTGGTTTGGTCAGGCATAAAGGACAAACACACATACATTCAATATTTTATATATAGATTAGCGCGCGATATATATTCCTAAATTCCCGCGTAAAAAAACTAAAAAACAATAACATTCGCGACATTGCGCAATGGCACTGCAAAGTGAAACTTAAACTAGCAGAAATCAAAAGTGCGCATGCGCGATCCTATTGGAATATCCGCCGCCCCCGCCGGCGTAATACCGTTTAGCGATAAAGTAGTATGTTAAAAAAACAAATTTCTAGAAATTGATAATGGTCGACCTATCGGAATATTATCGATATTGTCGAAATACTGTTTGTTATTTGTTAAGCCGCAGGTCGGCGGGACATCAGAATATGGTCGAATTAAGGTAGAGTTTTTGCGAATTTGCACGTGTTGAATTAACGAGGTTATACTGTAAGCGTCAAATTAACCTTAGTCCAATTCATGCTATTTGGTCAATTATCATTAGGGTCCCTAGCCAATTGGTATGCAGTGTAATTTTTTAAGCTCAGAAGTTGAATTGATTTATTGAAAGGGCCAAGGGGTGTCGCCACATTTAATGGCTTAGGGAACAAGTGTAATGAAGATTATATTTTTTTAACTAGCGCCCGGGTCAGACTGAAAGTTTGCCTAACGAATATTATATATTATGAAGTATAATAAACAATGTTAAAATTAGTTTTAACCAAGATTGAATGTGAATATGTGAGAAAGATGTCGTTGTTCTTTTTTTCTTGGCCGACTGTTTTACATATGGTCTTAAAATTGTTAGGTTAGATGTTTTTTGAGGCGCGCGCTTCAACCAATATAAATTTGTATGTATAAATAAATATTGAAATATTAATATTTTTAAGGCGCGCGCGCCTTATTCAATATATATTTCGAAATTTCAAATTAAGATATATATATATTTTTTTAATTTTAAAATTTTTATTTTATCAATGATATTTATATTTTTTAATCTGTCTTTAAAATGTCTCTCATCTTTTTATTTTTTCTCCTCTCTTTGATTTTATTAGTTATTTTACATCATTCTGTTCGAAAAAGTTTGTTAATAAAAAACACCAAAGATAATTTTATGGATCTTGAAAAGTTCAGAGCAGATAGTATATTAATAGCGGCAATGGAAGAAGCCTTTTTGGAGAATCAAGAAACTCCCGCCGATTTTTACGGACTACCCTTGCAAGTTAAAGAACTATACGACAAATATTTAGGAATTAAGGAACTTTACAAATGGCAAGATGAATGTCTCAAACTTCCCGCTTTAAATCAAGGAAAAAACCTTATTTACACGGTTCCCACAAGTGGCGGAAAATCCCTGGTGGCAGACATCTTTATAATGAAAGAACTTTTATTGAAGAAGAAAAATGCTTTACTTATCTTACCCTTTGGGGTACAAGAAAAAGTCAGATCCTTATCCCAATTTGCGGTTGATCAATATTAATTGGGTCCCTCGGTAATTGGAAGTTAAAGGAATAGTGTCTTGCCTTGGAATTGTATCATTATTCTTGTATGGATGTACCCGGCTTCGCCCGGGTTTTACCCGAGTAAAGGTTTGTTTAACGAATCTCTCGATAAAGTGAACATTTTTTCCCGGTCCCTTGAAAAATACTCGATAAGTTGAATAAAATCAATATTAATTGGTTCCCTCGGTAATTGGAAGTTAAAGGAATAGTATCTTGCCATGGAATTGTATCATTATTCTTGTATGGATGTACCCGGCTTCGCCCGGGTTTTACCCGAGTAAAGGTTTGTTTAACGAATCTCTCAATAAAGTGAACATTTTTTCCCGGTCACTTGAAAAATACTCGATAAGTTGAATAAAATCAATATTAATTGGTTCCCTCGGTAATTGGAAGTTAAAGGAATAGTATCTTGCCTTTGAATTGTATCATTATTCTTGTGTCAAATAAATTGCCGTGTCATCCTGAATTTTGTCTTTCCTAATTTTCTACATTACAAATCATCGTATCATCATGATAATATTTAGAGCAGATTGTTGAATTATAACAGATAAATTAGAATATTTATCTTGATTATTTCTAGGCGAAAAGTTATTTCAAAAATTTTATTTGCTAGAAACCTTCCCAGTACTATACTAAATAACTTCCCAAAGTTTCATGGCGATCCAATGAGTGGTTTGGTCAGGCATAAAGGACAAACAAACAAACAGACACACACACATACATTCATTTTTATTATATACTAGCGGACCCGCCCGGCTTCGCCCGGGTTTTACCCGAGTGAATGTTTGTCTAACGAACATTTGTTAAAACAATTCTCTTTAAACTTATAAAACGTACTCGGCTTCGCCCGGGGTTTTACCCGAGTAAAGGTTTGTCTAGCGAACATTTGTTAAAACAATTCTCTAAAAACTTATTAAAAAATAAAAAAGATATATTTTGATAATTTGAAACTCGTAAATTTGAATCTCTCGATAAAGTGAACATTTTTTCCGGGTCCCTGTGTGCCTTGTCATCCTGAATTTTGTCTTTCCTAATTTTCTACATTAGAAAATCATAGTTTTATCTAGTGAACATTTTTTCCCGGTCCCTTGAGAAATACTCGATAAGTTGAATAAAATCAATATTAATTGGTTCCCTCGGTAATTGGAAGTTAAAGGAATAGTATCTTCGCCTTGGAATTGTATCATTATTCTTGTCGCAAATAAATTGCCGTGTCATCCTGAGATAATCTTACTTTTGATCAATAATATTTAAGATAACAAATTTAGTGATAAGAAAACTTGTTATCATCGTCACAATGGGGGCGCTGCTTGCGAGCTAAATCTACAAATCTGCAAATAACTCTAAGGATATTCAAGATATTCATGAAATTATTTTTCAAAAACCTTCCCGGTGATATACCTAATAATATCCCAAAATTTCACGGCGATTGGATGTATGGTTTTTGAATCTATAGAGTACAGACAGACAGACATTCAATTTTATATATATAAGATAATATAAAAGAGTTTTAAAAATTGTAAAAAAAAAAAATGCATCGGCCGGGAATCGAACCCGGGCCGCCCGCGTGGCAGGCGAGCTTTCTACCACTGAACCACCGAAGCTTAAAAAAATGGCCATATTTAGGTATTCATTCCATTCCGGATTAGTCCGCGTAAAAAAAGTTCTTCAAATGAAAAAAAAAGAAATAGCCAAAAATACTAATCAAAATGCAGCCGAAAATTTCCTCAGGTTTATAAAAAGCGACATGCAAAATATGGTACCAATTGGTTCAGTAGTTTTTGAGTTTATCGCGAAACAGACAGACAGACAGAAATTGACTTTTATATATATATATAGAGATTTACTCTTCATTGTTGGCTTTTTAACTTACATTCATTCTTCATTGTTGGCTTTTTATATTACATTCACTCTTCATTGTTGGCTTTTTATCTTACATTCACTCTGTTGGCTTTTTATATTACATTTACTCTTCATTGTTGGCTTTTTATCTTACATTCACTCTTCATTGTTGGCTTTTTATATTATATTTACTCTTCATTGTTGGCTTTTTATCTTACATTCATTCTTCATTGTTGACTTTTTATATTACATTCACTCTTCATTGTTGGCTTTTTATCTTACATTCATTCTTCATTGTTGGCTTTTTATATTACATTCACTCTTCATTTTTGGCTTTTTATCTTACATTCACTCTTCATTGTTGGCTTTTTATATTATATTCACTCTTCATTGTTGGCTTTTTATCTTACATTCATTCTTCATTGTTGGCTTTTTATATTATATTTACTCTTCATTGTTGGCTTTTTATCTTACATTCATTCTTCATTGTTGGCTTTTTATATTACATTTACTATTCATTGTTGGCTTTTTATCTTACATTCACTCTTTATTGTTGGCTTTTTATCTTACATTCATTCTTCATTGTTGGCTTTTTATCTTACATTCACTCTTCATTGTTGGCTTTTTATCTTACATTCATTCTTCATTGTTGGCTTTTTATATTACATTCACTCTTCATTGTTGGCTTTTTATATCATATAGAAAATCATAGTTTTATCTAGTGAACATTTTTTCCCGTGTCACATTGCCGTGTCATCCTGAGATAATCTTACTTTTGATAAATAATATTTAAGATAACAAACTTAGTGATAAGAAAACTTGTTATCATCGTCACAATGGGGGCGCTGCTTGCGAGTTAAATCTACAAATCTGCAAATAACTCTAAGGATATTCAAGATATTCATGAAATTATTTTTCTAAAACCTTCCCGGTGATATACCTAATAATATCCCAAAATTTCACGGCGATTGGATGTATGGTTTTTGAATCTATAGAGTACAAACAAACAAACAGACAGACAAACAGACAGACAGACATTCAATTTTATATATATAGAAGATTAGCAGTAATTAAACGTAACAGTAAGAAAATGTTGATTTTAATATATGTAAATAGAGTCTCTTAAGAAAGACCACCTAAAAACATGACTCAACTTGTTTCTCCTGTAGGTGGTCTCTCATTGGAGGTTCTAATTGATATTAAAGAATCTCTAATAGACCTTTAATAAGAGACTGCCTCTCGGAGAGACGGTTTAAGCTACGATTTTAGGCATCCTCTCAATGGAAGCTCTACTGTATCTACTTTTTCACACTGTTTGGCTTAATAAATGCCATTTTAACCATTTTAAATGTGTATCAATCGAGTTTTTTTTTATATTTTATATCCAAAATCACTTCATTTCAATTCATAGGGAATTCTTAACATTTTTTTTTGTCTTCATTCAGCTCACTTTCTATTATATTTTAAGCCATTGTTCCATTATACATATTTAATACCGTTTACACTGTTTTACTTTCAAAAATGTCGATGAAATGAGTAGTTTGGTCCGGCATAAAGAAGAGGCATATAATCATTTTTTTCTATATGCATGATAATATTATTTCAATTTTATATATATAGATAGATAGAGATTTACTCTTCATTGTTGGCTTTTTATCTTACATTCATTCTTCATTGTTGGCTTTTTATATTACATTCACTCTTCATTGTTGGCTTTTATCTTACATTCACTCTTCATTGTTGGCTTTTTATATTATATTTACTCTTCATTGTTGGCTTTTTATCTTACATTCATTCTTCATTGTTGGCTTTTTATATTATATTTACTCTTCATTGTTGGCTTTTTATCTTACATTCATTCTTCATTGTTGGCTTTTTATATTACATTTACTATTCATTGTTGGCTTTTTATCTTACATTCACTCTTTATTGTTGGCTTTTTATCTTACATTCATTCTTCATTGTTGGCTTTTTATCTTACATTCACTCTTCATTGTTGGCTTTTTATCTTACATTCATTCTTCATTGTTGGCTTTTTATATTACATTCACTCTTCATTGTTGGCTTTTTATATCATATAGAAAATCATAGTTTTATCTAGTGAACATTTTTTCCCGTGTCACATTGCCGTGTCATCCTGAGATAATCTTACTTTTGATAAATAATATTTAAGATAACAAACTTAGTGATAAGAAAACTTGTTATCATCGTCACAATGGGGGCGCTGCTTGCGAGTTAAATCTACATATCTGCAAATAACTCTAAGGATATTCAAGATATTCATGAAATTATTTTTCTAAAACCTTCCCGGTGATATACCTAATAATATCCCAAAATTTCACGGCGATTGGATGTATGGTTTTTGAATCTATAGAGTACAAACAAACAAACAGACAGACAAACAGACAGACAGACATTCAATTTTATATATATAGATAAAAGTTTGTCTAACGAATCTCTCGATAAAGTGAACATTTTTTTCCCGGTCCCTTGAAAAATACTCGATAAGTTGAATAAAATCAATATTAATTGGTTCCCTTGGTAATTGGAAGTTAAAGGAATAGTATCTTGCCTTTGAATTGTATCATTATTCTTGTATGGATGTACCCGGCTTCGCCCGGGTTTTACCCGAGTAAAGGTTTGTTTAACGAATCTCTCGATAAAGTGAACATTTTTTCCTGGTCCCTTGAAAAATACTCGATAAGTTGAATAAAATCAATATTAATTGGTTCCCTCGGTAATTGGAAGTTAAAGGAATAGTATCTTGCCTTTGAATTGTATCATTATTCTTGTCTCAAATAAATTGCCGTGTCATCCTGAATTTTGTCATTCCTAATTTTCTACATTACAAAATCATCGTATCATCATGATAATATTTAGAGCAGATTGTTGAATTATAACAGATAAATTAGAATATTTATCTTGATTATTTATAGGCGAAAAGTTATTTCAAAAATTTTATTTGCTAGAAACCTTCCCAGTACTATACTAAATAACTTCCCAAAGTTTCATGGCGATCCAATGAGTGGTTTGGTCAGGCATAAAGGACAAACAAACAGACACACATGCATTCATTTTTATATATATAGATTCGACCGAGTTTTAACCCGAGTAAAGGTTTGTCTAGCGAACATTTGTTAAAACAATTCTCTAAAAACTTATTAAAAAAAAGATAAATTTTGATAATTTGAAACTCGTAAATTTGAATCTTTCGATAAAGTGAACATTTTTTCCCGGTCCCTGTGTGCCGTGTCATCCTGAATTTTGTCTTTCCTAATTTTCTACATTAGAAAATCATAGTTTTATCTAGTGAACATTTTTTGCCGTGTCATCCTGAGATAATCTTACTTTTGATAAATAATATTTAAGATAACAAACTTAGTGATAAGAAAACCTGTTATCATCGTCACAATGGGGGCGCTGCTTGCGAGTTAAATCTACAAATCTGCAAATAACTCTAAGGATATTCAAGATATTCATGAAATTATTTTTCAAAAACCTTCCCGGTGATATACCTAATAACTAGCCGAGTGACCCGGGTAACGCCCCGGGTTTACCCGATGGACCCGCAGGTGAGAAACTATAGAAGAAAAATTTTAACAAATCAGAAAATGAAATTGCAAACAACAGAACTACACTTCTTTAAGGACATGAGAGCACATGCACTGTATCACCATACGTGTACCATTTTCAAAGACCCTGCTTAGGATTAAAACTTCTCAGAAGCATAACAATAGTACCAACCTAGAGGTTAACTGGTGTGGATGCATTCCTCTGGGAGTAAGACTATTGAGAAATTCAGTAGGGAGTTATTTTGCTTCTCCGCATTCTAACACTCCAACTGTTAACACTGTGGAAACACTGACTCATGTTTGGTAAGCAATTTCAGGGAAGAAACTATAGACATTGGATTAAATAAATTATTAATTAAATTGCATTAAATAAAAATTATTAGATTTAAATAAATATTATTAGAGTGAAAAAAAAAGAAAAAATTAACAAATTAGAAAATAAAATTTCGAAAAATACAACTATATTGCAGATAAGATAAGAGGACCTTATTAAAAAATAAATAAACAAACTGTAATTCGACACTATCGATAATTCGACACTTTCGATAATTCGACACTTTCGATAATTCGACCATTTTAAAAATCAAATTTACAAGGTTGATTGTTGTTTAAATACAACTTTGATTTTGCATGCATAAACACAGGCTCTTGTAGCAAGAACCCAAATATTATTTATAGTCATAGCAAAAGCCAACTTTAGTGAAAACTGATGCCTCTTCAGAATGAATGGAAGACTGAAATCTGAAGGAGCAGAAGATATGGGTCATCTTTACATGTATGCTATCCAATGTTCGCACACTTGAAAAAGCCACATATAAAGTTGTCCGTGCGTAAACACAGGCTCTTGTAGCCAAGGTTTGGCCTTGAGCCTTATTTATAGTCATAGCAAAAGCCAACCTTAGTGAAAACTAACGCCTCTCTAGAATGAAGCGAAGGTTGGTATCCGAAGGGGCCAAAGATATTTCAGACACTATACAGTGTGTTCAACTTTGGGCACTGTCAGTATATGTGCTTCAAGGACATGAGAGCACATGCGCTGAAACACCATACGTGTTCCATCGCAAAGATCCTAAAGGCATTGGTGAAAGTATAAATAAATATTTTGGAAAAATACATATATATATAAGAAAATAAATTGAAATAAAAATTTACAAACTATTTTTCAGAGTGGATACATATTTGAAAGGAAAAAAAAAAGAAAATTGCAAACAACAAAACTATATTACAGATATGACATGAAAACTAACGCCTCTCTAGAATGAAGCGAAGGTTGGTATCCGAAGGGGCCAAAGATATTTCAGACACTATACAGTGTGTTCAACTTTGGGCACTGTCAGTATATGTGCTTCAAGGACATGAGAGCACATGCGCTGAAACACCATACGCGTTCCATCGCAAAGATCCTAAAGGCATTGGTGAAAGTATAAATGACCCATATCTTCTGCTCCTTCAGATTTCAGTCTTCCATTCATTCTGAAGAGGCATCAGTTTTCACTAAAGTTGGCTTTTGCTATGACTATAAATAATATTTGGGTTCTTGCTACAAGAGCCTGTGTTTATGCATGCAAAAGCAAAGTTGTATTTAAACAACAATCAACCTTGTAAATTTGATTTTTAAAATGGTTGAATTATCGAAAGTGTCGAATTATCGAAAGTGTCGAATTATCGAGTGTCGAATTACAGTTTGTTTATGTATTTTTTAATAAGGTCCTCTTATCTTATCTGCAATATAGTTGTATTTTTCGAAATTTTATTTTCTAATTTGTTAATTTCTTTCTTTTTTTTCACTCTAATAATATTTATTTAAATCTAATAATTTTTATTTAATGCAATTTAATTAATAATTTATTTAATCCAATGTCTATAGTTTCTTCCCTGAAATTGCTTACCAAACATGAGTCAGTGTTTCCACAGTGTTAACAGTTGGAGTGTTAGAATGCGGAGAAGCAAAATAACTCCCTACTGAATTTCTCAATAGTCTCACTCCCAGAGGAATGCATCCACACCAGTTAACCTCTAGGTTGGTACTATTGTTATGCTTCTGAGAAGTTTTAATCCTAAGCAGGGTCTTTGAAAATGGTACACGTATGGTGATACAGTGCATGTGCTCTCATGTCCTTAAAGTAGTGTAGTTCTGTTGTTTGCAATTTCATTTTCTGATTTGTTAAAATTTTTCTTCTATAGTTTCTCACCTGTGGGTCCTTCGGGTAAACCCGGGGCGTTGCCCGGGTCACTCGGCTAGTATGTATATAAAAAAGCAAAGCCCAATCCTAAACCCAAATATTTTTTTTATGAGAAGAACATCAACATATTGCATGATTACGGCAGTCCATAGCTTGCCTGACAAAAATTCACCAAGAAAGTAAAATATTCCAAAATTTTTCTGTGTGTAAATTGCTAAATATGTAAAAAACATGTATACAAAAAGCAAAGCCCAATTCCAAACCCAAATATTTTTTTTATGAGAAGAACATCAACATAATGCATGATTACGGCAGTCCATAGCTTCCCTGACAAAAATTCACCAAAAAAGTTAAATATTCCAAAAATATTTCTGTGTATATATTGCTAAATGTGTAAATAAGATGTTTATAAAAAAGCAAAGCTTAATTTTAAATTTCATTATCCTTTTTACAGGAAAAGCATCAAAATACTGCATAAGTACGGCACTTTTGCAGCCGCATGATTACGGCAGTCCATAGCTTCCCTGACAAAAATTCACCAAGAAAGTTAAATATTCCAAAATTTTTCTGTGTGTAAATTGCTAAATATGTAAAAAACATGTATACAAAAAAGCAAAGCCCAATTCCAAACCCAAATATTTTTTTTATGAGAAGAACATCAACATAATGCATGATTACGGCAGTCCATAGCTTCCCTGACAAAAATTCACCAAAAAAGTTAAATATTCCAAAAATATTTCTGTGTATATATTGCTAAATGTGTAAATAACATGTATATAAAAAAGCAAAGCTTAATTTTAAATTTCATTATCCTTTTCACAGGAAAAGCATCAAAATACTGCATAAGTACGGCACTTTTGCAGCCGCATGATTACGGCAGTCCATAGCTTCCCTGACTAAAATTCACCAAGAAAGTTAAATATTCCAAAATTTTTCTGTGTGTAAATTGCTAAATATGTAAAAAACATGTATACAAAAAGCAAAGCCCAATTCCAAACCCAAATATTTTTTTTATGAGAAGAACATCAACATAATGCATGATTACGGCAGTCCATAGCTTCCCTGACAAAAATTCACCAAAAAAGTTAAATATTCCAAAAATATTTCTGTGTATATATTGCTAAATGTGTAAATAACATGTATATAAAAAAGCAAAGCTTAATTTTGAATTTCATTATCCTTTTCACAGGAAAAGCATCAAAATACTGCATACGGCAAAATACAAAATACGGCACTTTTGCAGCCCCCCTGACAAAAATTCACTAAAAGAGGTAAGTATTCAAAAAAATATTTTGGTATATATATTGCTAAATGTGTAACAAACATGTATATAAAAAAGCAAAGCTTAATTCTAAGTTCTAATATTTTTTTTATAAGAAAAGCTACAAAAGCAAATAGGGAGAAGTGAAGCCATTTAGCCATTTTCAAAATCTGATTGTGAAAGAGTAAAAAATGAGTAAATAAGAGCAAATATAAAGAAAAAGTATTGCTAAATGTGTAATAAACATGTATATAAAAAAGCAAAGCTTAATTCTAAGTTTTAATATAAAGAAGAAATAAGACACAAAAATGGAGCTAAATTCAAATGAAAAACTATAACAAATTAATAAAAAAAATAAGACCTAATCCAAATGCCACCATCATCAGACAGAAGAAAAAATGAGATTTTATTCTTTAGTTCATTTATTCTTCTGTCTGATGCTGTTGCTGAAACGTCACACACTATTGAATTATTTGGATTAGGTCTTATTAATGAGAAAAAAAAAGATGCCAAAGAGAGATGAAAAGATGCCAAAAAAGATAACCAGATACAAAAATTGTGCTAAATTCAAATGAAAAACTATAACAAACACTTATAAAAGATAATTATTATAGAATAAAAGTAATAATTCAATCTACAATTCGAAAAATTTATATATTTAAATGAAAAACTATAACAAAGTACTTACATAATCAAATGAATCAGAAATATATATTATTTCCAAACACATTTTTACGCATTTCAAAACAAATGAATTGATGATGATAAATGCAAAAAATCTACGATTGTAAAATAGATTAAATTAAAAAATAAAATAACTGTTAACATTAGGAAAATAAAAACAGGCCTATCATACGAAGAAAAAAATAACGAAAATTTTGGTATATAGATTGTTATGTGTAGTTCAGAATCTTCGGAGGAGATAGCTCAGGACTTTACAATGGAAAACTCTGTTACGGTATTATCTATATATAGATATCCCAAAATTTTACAGCGATTGGATGTATGGTTTTTGAATCTATAGAGTACAGACAAACAGACAGACATTCAATGGAATCCAATATAATCCTATAAAAATGAAATCCAAAATCGATGTTTGTTATCGCGTTGCGCAAAATCTACAGAATAAATATGAAATTTCGCATGTAGGTAGCAGAAGATTTCATTTAACATATAGGCTATTCGAAAAACTTAAAAAGTTAATGTGCTTTTTTTAAAAAATAAAAAACCAAAAGGCGTTAGTTTCAGCCTTTTACCGCTTTGGCGCAGCACTGGTCGCGACGATAAATGAATTTGATTGGTTAATAATTAACACGTGGTATGTTTACACGATGGATGTTAGTTTTTTCATACGATGAATGTTTTTAAAAGGTAAGATTATCCAATCGCCGTGAAACTTTAGGAAGTTATTTAATATACTACTGGGAAGATTTCTGGTTTGAATTTGATTTGAAATAAATATTCTTTGCAATTTTATTTGCAAATTTTCTACTTTCACTCGCAAGCAGCGCCTCTAGTGGCGTCTGGGGAAATTATATTTATAAATTGTAACAATGCTTAAATTGTTTTCCAAGTATAATAAATTTAATTTGAGAATTTAGTAATATAATATTCCAATGACGTAAAAAATACTTGGCATTTCAATATTAATATATTATGGAAAGAGATATTTTGGGAACTAATTATACAAAGTAAAATAAGGTTTACAAGGATTAAAAGGTGTGATAAAATTTAAAGGGCAAAAAAAAAACAACTATGGTAGAATTGATATAAAAAATGATTTGAGAAAAGGGGTATAACTAAGAAAATATACATTATATATTGTATGCGAAAACTAAAATAGCAGGAAAGTGGGAGCATGGAAGACAGGTAGACAGATATAAAGTACCTTGGAAAGGATGATTCCGGCTTGAGTTGAAGACTTCGGGAGATTGCTGGCGTTGAGCGGAAGATGTGATGGCTGGAGATGAAAGGGAGAAGGCGATGACTTGTTGAAGCTATGGTTGTTTATTGAGAAGGCTATGGTTGTTTGTGGAGAATGCAATGTTTGCTTGTGGAGAATGATATGTTTTCCTGTGGAGAATGCTATGTTTTCTTGTGGAGATGACTATGTTTGCTTGTGAAGAAGGTTATGTTTGCTTGTATTGGGCTATGTTTGATTGGGGTAGGTTATTTCTTGTTGAATTGGACTAGGTTAGTTCTTGTTGAATTGGACTATGTTTATTAGGGATGGCTATGTTGGCTTGAATTAGGCTGTATTTTCATTTTTAGATATAACTGATCTAATTCGCCGTTTAAAATAACTGCTCTAATTCGAAATATTTGGTATGTTTTATTTGTGTTCATTCTATTTCTATTTATTTGAAGTATTATAATTTCCATGTTTCTAAAAGGTCGTTAGAAATATGTAAGGCCTGAAATAGCTTTACATGCGAATATTTATGATGCCCATTTATGATTCCACAACCTTGGTTTGAAACTTAGCCTGGGTGTTTTTTTTTTTATATTATTGAAGCAAAGTTTTTTTTTTTACAGTACCAAAATTTCCATACATAGGTAAAATAAATACGAAGAAAACGATAGGCTATTTTAAATTATATATAGATTAAATATTAAAACTATATATTCAAATTATACTACTTAGCTCACGAAGAGCGCCCTCTATCAAGGTTATAAATAAGTTTAAAATCGAAATATTCTCAAAATTTTATTAATAATTATTAATAACTAGCGGACCCGCCCGGCTTCGCCCGGGTTTTACCTGAGTAAAGGTTTGTCTAACGAATCTCTCGATAAAGTTAACATTTTTTCCCGGTCCCTTGAAAAATACTCGATAAGTTGAATAAAATCAATATTAATTGGTTCCCTCGGTAATTGGAAGTTAAAGGAATAGTATCTTGCCTTTGAATTGTATCATTAATCTTGTCTCAAATAAATTGCCGTGTCATCCTGAATTTTGTCTTTCCTAATTTTCTACATTACAAAATCATCGTATCATCATGATAATATTTAGAGTAGATTGTTGAATTATAACAGATAAATTAGAATATTTATCTTGATTATTTCTAGGCGAAAAGTTATTTCAAAAATTTTATTTGCTAGAAACCTTCCCAGTACTATACTAAATAACTTCCCAAAGTTTCATGGCGATCCAATGAGTGGTTTGGTCAGGCATAAAAGACAAACAGACATACATTCATTTTATATATATAGACTAGCGGACGTACCCGGCTTCGCCCGGGTTTTACCCGAGTAAAGGTTTGTCTAAAGAATCTCTCGATAAAGTGAACATTTTTTCCCGGTCCCTTGAAAAATACTCGATAAGTTGAATAAAATCATTATTAATTGGTTCCCTCGGTAATTGGAAGTTAAAGGAATAGTATCTTGCCTTGGAATTGTATCATTATTCTTGTCTCAAATAAATTGCCGTGTCATCCTGAATTTTGTCATTCCTAATTTTCTACATTACAAAATCATCGTATCATCATGATAATATTTAGAGCAGATTGTTGAATTATAACAGATAAATTAGAATATTTATTTTGATTATTTTAAAGCGAAAAGTAATTTCAAAAATTTTATATGCTAGAAACCTTCCCAGTACTATACTAAATAACTTCCCAAAGTTTCATGGCGTTCCAATGAGTGGTTTGGTCAGGCATAAAGGACAAACAGACCACACACACACACACACATACATCTATTTTTATATATATATAGATATATAGATATTAATAATATTATAATAGATCGATTAATAATTAGAATACTTGATCTAATTATTAATAATATTAATAATATTATAATAGATCGCTTAATAATTAGAATACTTGATCTAAATTGAAATATTTATAGACGCTCGTTCGATTTGAAGATTTATATATTTTCAAATTCGCCGTTTATAATAACTGCTCCAATTCGAAATATTTGGTATGTTTTATTTGTGTTCACTCAATTTTTATTTCCATGTTTCAAATATCTATATATTTAGAAACCCTTTTCAAAAAGGTCGTTAGAAAAAAATATAAGGCCTGAAACTGAGCCTGGGTTATTTTTTTTTAAATATGTCTGTAATGTAGGCTTTAATGTAATACTATTTAAAGCACATTTTAAATTTCAAGCACCTAAACACTTCTTTTTTAAATATTGTATTGCAAGTTTTACAAGTATTACAAGTTTTATTTTATTTAAAATTCGCCGTTTAGAATAACTGCTCTAATTCATTTAAATATATATATTTAATTTTTATTTTCGTTGAAATACATATTTTTTTAGGTATGCAGATTCTAAATTGCTTTTTTCGCACTCTAATTTGCCTATTTTTTATTACTGTTTTATACTCTTTTCTTTTGTTTAGCTTCTAGAGATCTGAGATGCCTCCCAGAAACGCAAACCTATTGGAAAAGTCCTACCAGAAGTGAGTAAAAAAGAAATGTGCGAAGTGCTAAGACTGCTGTGCAACGTGAGCATCGTCTTAGGATTAAACGAGAAAGGGACAGTACTTCGAGAGCGGCGGAATCAATGATATATATGTCTTCATAATGTTGCACCAGGTTGCGGCTAGGCAGACTCTTCAGCCTTGATTCTCTCCTGTGCTGGGTCTTTCATCTTACCAGAGCGTGTTTCAACCATCCTACAATTTTGTATAAGGGAATAATGAGATAACTCTACTTTAAGTAGCCTCCAGAATAATTTATTTATTTTTCACATCAGAGAGAGCAGTGAAGCCACACAGTTTACTTAAATACAAATGATGATTTTATAATACACTAGCGGACATACCCGGCTTCGCCCGGGTTTTACCCTGGTAAAGGTTTGTCTAACGAATCTCTCGATAAAGTGAACATTTTTTCCCGGTCCCTTGAAAAATACTCGA
The DNA here is from genome assembly GCA_030710605.1 of Cordylochernes scorpioides. NCBI lineage: Eukaryota > Metazoa > Arthropoda > Arachnida > Pseudoscorpiones > Chernetidae > Cordylochernes > Cordylochernes scorpioides. Next base: position 25,774,339 of record CP092863.1, read on the forward strand.
TAAGTTGAATAAAATCAATATTAATCGGTTCCCTCGGTAATTGGAAGTTAAAGGAATAGTATCTTGCCTTGGAATTGTATCATTATTCTTGTCTCAAATAAATTGCCGTGTCATCCTGAATTTTGTCTTTCCTAATTTTCTACATTACAGAATCATCTTATCATCATGATAATATTTAGAGCAGATTGTTGAATTATCTATATATATAAAAATGAATGTATGTGTGTTTGTTTGTCCTTTATGCCTGACCAAACCACTCATTGGAACGCAATGAAACTTTGGGAAGTTATTTAGTATAGTACTGGGAAGGTTTCTAGCAAATAAAATTTTTGAAATAACTTTTCGCCTAGAAATAATCAAGATAAATATTCTAATTTATCTGTTATAATTCAACAATCTGCTCTAAATATTATCATGATGATACGATGATTTTGTAATGTAGAAAATTAGGAAAGACAAAATTCAGGATGACACGGCAATTTATTCGAGACAAGAATAATGATACAATTCAAAGGCAAGATACTATTCCTTTAACTTCCAATTACCGAGGGAACCAATTAATATTGATTTTATTCAACTTATCGAGTATTTTTCAAGGGACCGGGAAAAAATGTTCACTTTATCGAGAGATTCGTTAAACAAACCTTTACTCGGGTAAAACCCGAGCGAAGCCGGGTACATCCATACAAGAATAATGATACAATTCCAAGGCAAGATACTATTCCTTCAACTTCCAATTACCGAGAGAACCAATTAAAATTGATTTTATTCAAATTATCGAGTATTTTTCAAGGGACCGGGGAAAAAATGTTCACTTTATCGAGAGATTCGTTAAACAAACCTTTACTCGGGTAAAACCCGGGCGAAGCCGGTTACATCCATACAAGAATAATGATACAATTCCAAGGCAAGATACTATTCCTTTAACTTCCAATTACCGAGGGAACCAATTTATATTGATTTTATTCAACTTATCGAGTATTTTTCAAGGGACCGGGAAAAAAATGTTCACTTTATCGAGAGATTCGTTAGACAAACTTTTACTCGGGTAAAACCCGGGCGAAGCCGGGTACGTCCGCTAGTAACAGATAAATTAGAATATTTATCTTGATTATTTTAAAGCGAAAAGTTATTTCAAGAATTTTATTTGCCAGAAACCTTCCCAGTACTATACTAAATAACTTCCCAAAGTTTCATGGCGTTCCAATGAGTGGTTTGGTCAGGCATAAAGGACAAACAGACACACACACACACATACATTCATTTTTATATATATAGACTAGCGGACCCGCCCGGCTTCGCCCGGGTTTTACCCGAGTGAATGTTTGTCTAACGAACATTTGTTAAAACAATTCTCTTTAAACTTATAAAACGTACTCGGCTTCGCCCGGGGTTTTACCCGAGTAAAGGTTTGTCTAGCGAACATTTGTTAAAACAATTCTCTAAAAACTTATTAAAAAATAAAAAAGATATATTTTGATAATTTGAAACTCGTAAATTTGAATCTCTCGATAAAGTGAACATTTTTTCCGGGTCCCTGTGTGCCTTGTCATCCTGAATTTTGTCTTTCCTAATTTTCTACATTAGAAAATCATAGTTTTATCTAGTGAACATTTTTTCCCGGTCCCTTGAGAAATACTCGATAAGTTGAATAAAATCAATATTAATTGGTTCCCTCGGTAATTGGAAGTTAAAGGAATAGTATCTTCGCCTTGGAATTGTATCATTATTCTTGTCGCAAATAAATTGCCGTGTCATCCTGAGATAATCTTACTTTTGATCAATAATATTTAAGATAACAAATTTAGTGATAAGAAAACTTGTTATCATCGTCACAATGGGGGCGCTGCTTGCGAGCTAAATCTACAAATCTGCAAATAACTCAAAGGATATTCAAGATATTCATGAAATTATTTTTCAAAAACCTTCCCGGTGATATACCTAATAATATCCCAAAATTTCACGGCGATTGGATGTATGGTGTTTGAATCTATAGAGTACAGACAGACAGACATTCAATTTTATATATATAAGATAATATAAAAGAGTTTTAAAAATTGTAAAAAAAAAAAATGCATCGGCCGGGAATCGAACCCGGGCCGCCCGCGTGGCAGGCGAGCTTTCTACCACTGAACCACCGAAGCTTAAAAAAATGGCCATATTTAGGTATTCATTCCATTCCGGATTAGTCCGCGTAAAAAAAGTTCTTCAAATGAAAAAAAAAAGAAATAGCCAAAAATACTAATCAAAATGCAGCCGAAAATTTCCTCAGGTTTATAAAAAGCGACATGCAAAATATGGTACCAATTGGTTCAGTAGTTTTTGAGTTTATCGCGAAAAAGACAGACAGACAGAAATTGACTTTTATATATATATATAGAGATTTACTCTTCATTGTTGGCTTTTTAACTTACATTCATTCTTCATTGTTGGCTTTTTATATTACATTCACTCTTCATTGTTGGCTTTTTATCTTACATTCACTCTGTTGGCTTTTTATATTACATTTACTCTTCATTGTTGGCTTTTTATCTTACATTCACTCTTCATTGTTGGCTTTTTATATTATATTTACTCTTCATTGTTGGCTTTTTATCTTACATTCATTCTTCATTGTTGACTTTTTATATTACATTCACTCTTCATTGTTGGCTTTTTATCTTACATTCATTCTTCATTGTTGGCTTTTTATATTACATTCACTCTTCATTTTTGGCTTTTTATCTTACATTCACTCTTCATTGTTGGCTTTTTATATTATATTCACTCTTCATTGTTGGCTTTTTATCTTACATTCATTCTTCATTGTTGGCTTTTTATATTATATTTACTCTTCATTGTTGGCTTTTTATCTTACATTCATTCTTCATTGTTGGCTTTTTATATTACATTTACTATTCATTGTTGGCTTTTTATCTTACATTCACTCTTTATTGTTGGCTTTTTATCTTACATTCATTCTTCATTGTTGGCTTTTTATCTTACATTCACTCTTCATTGTTGGCTTTTATCTTACATTCATTCTTCATTGTTGGCTTTTTATATTACATTCACTCTTCATTGTTGGCTTTTTATATCATATAGAAAATCATAGTTTTATCTAGTGAACATTTTTTCCCGTGTCACATTGCCGTGTCATCCTGAGATAATCTTACTTTTGATAAATAATATTTAAGATAACAAACTTAGTGATAAGAAAACTTGTTATCATCGTCACAATGGGGGCGCTGCTTGCGAGTTAAATCTACAAATCTGCAAATAACTCTAAGGATATTCAAGATATTCATGAAATTATTTTTCTAAAACCTTCCCGGTGATATACCTAATAATATCCCAAAATTTCACGGCGATTAGATGTAAGGTTTTTGAATCTATAGAGTACAAACAAACAAACAGACAGACAAACAGACAGACATTCAATTTTATATATATAGAAGATTAGCAGTAATTAAACGTAACAGTAAGAAAATGTTGATTTTAATATATGTAAATAGAGTCTCTTAAGAAAGACCACCTAAAAACATGACTCAACTTGTTTCTCCTGTAGGTGGTCTCTCATTGGAGGTTCTAATTGATATTAAAGAATCTCTAATAGACCTTTAATAAGAGACTGCCTCTCGGAGAGACGGTTTAAGCTACGATTTTAGGCATCCTCTCAATGGAAGCTCTACTGTATCTACTTTTTCACACTGTTTGGCTTAATAAATGCCATTTTAACCATTTTAAATGTGTATCAATCGAGTTTTTTTTTATATTTTATATCCAAAATCACTTCATTTCAATTCATAGGGAATTCTTAACATTTTTTTTTGTCTTCATTCAGCTCACTTTCTATTATATTTTAAGCCATTGTTCCATTATACATATTTAATACCGTTTACACTGTTTTACTTTCAAAAATGTCGATGAAATGAGTAGTTTGGTCCGGCATAAAGAAGAGGCATATAATCATTTTTTGCTATATGCATGATAATATTATTTCAATTTTATATATATAGATAGATAGAGATTTACTCTTCATTGTTGGCTTTTTATCTTACATTCATTCTTCATTGTTGGCTTTTTATATTACATTCACTCTTCATTGTTGGCTTTTTATCTTACATTCACTCTTCATTGTTGGCTTTTTATATTATATTTACTCTTCATTGTTGGCTTTTTATCTTACATTCATTCTTCATTGTTGGCTTTTTATATTATATTTACTCTTCATTGTTGGCTTTTTATCTTACATTCATTCTTCATTGTTGGCTTTTTATATTACATTTACTATTCATTGTTGGCTTTTTATCTTACATTCACTCTTTATTGTTGGCTTTTTATCTTACATTCATTCTTCATTGTTGGCTTTTTATCTTACATTCACTCTTCATTGTTGGCTTTTTATCTTACATTCATTCTTCATTGTTGGCTTTTTATATTACATTCACTCTTCATTGTTGGCTTTTTATATCATATAGAAAATCATAGTTTTATCTAGTGAACATTTTTTCCCGTGTCACATTGCCGTGTCATCCTGAGATAATCTTACTTTTGATAAATAATATTTAAGATAACAAACTTAGTGATAAGAAAACTTGTTATCATCGTCACAATGGGGGCGCTGCTTGCGAGTTAAATCTACATATCTGCAAATAACTCTAAGGATATTCAAGATATTCATGAAATTATTTTTCTAAAACCTTCCCGGTGATATACCTAATAATATCCCAAAATTTCACGGCGATTGGATGTATGGTTTTTGAATCTATAGAGTACAAACAAACAAACAGACAGACAAACAGACAGACAGACATTCAATTTAT